>CALYDF020004743.1:0-15540 GCA_944474145.2 Dicrocoelium dendriticum | reverse complement strand
TCCGACACTGTTTCCCGTGGCCCAGTGGTACAAGCTATTGTCTGGCATTGCAAGTAACTGTTAGTCATGCGCGCACATGATGATGCCCAAACAGCTTTACAATGCCGTCTAGTACCATTCCGGGCATGTGGAGGATTCTCCGATTTAGAAACTGGTACCGCCAACTCACAATCAAATACTGTAAATTGGCTGTAAAATTCTCGGCAACTAGAAATACGGGTTCTCCTAGAACAATTTTATAGAGAGCAATTGATAATTTTAGGTCACGTTCAATTCACTAGTGCAGATGAGTTAAAAATTGTGTCACATCTTTGGTTCAAGGCGGAACAATCGACGAACTACGAAGTGCTCTGAGAGGACTTACACCTTCACAATGTTTCATGGACATCTTACACTGCCCCAACAAATATTCAGAACTGATTTCCTCTCTGAATATATGTGGATGGAAGCAGCATAAACATTAACACATCTGGGAAGATTAAATCCTTGACTTAATCCGTACACTAGGCATGTCTTAAATTTCTGCCGTTCCCCTGAACCTAGTTCTGGTTAGTGATACTGGGATGGTTCTACTCTCCTTCAAAAAGACGCGCTGAACCCAACACTTCACAAGCCACGGTACTATACATCCATGCAATGGTCCACAGTGGAGATCGCTTCGCACTATTTTAAAACCTGTACAACAAGACACTTTATGGCGAATGACGCTTAATTGGCTGCTGATCCGCTCAACAAAAGTATTGAAGGTTGTCTGAACACTCTGCTACCTCTCACTTAACGGCTTATTTCTCGCGCGATGCATTTTATTTCCCTTTACGATGGATTCGCTCCCAGACTCGCCCAAACTCTGGATGCTACTTGAAAAGGCGGCGTTTACCCTTTAATGCAAACAGATGGTCATCAACACACTGCAGCACAGCATTTACATATCTGGTATATAACTGAGGAAAGGTAAGCATTCAGTATCATTAATGAAATATGCGAACTTGGCAAACTGAAGGAAAGAACATGCAAGACCACAGCGGTCCCCTTATATATATCCTTTTCAGCAGTGCGAGAAACGATCCATCTAAGACCAGCGATGTATTTAACGAATATGTTTGCTCTACCTTCAACACCCCTACTGAAACCCACACAACTCCATCCTTTTGCTTACCTATGATAAGTTGTGCACAGGGGAATTTATTCTTGGTAGTATTTCAATTTTTATTTGTTCCGCTAAATTATCATGATATGATGAATATAAACATCTACATCAACCCTAGTCAAACTTTCAGGCCGCAATATTTCATTTGTACTTCTGAATATATTTCCTTGCATCCTTAAGGCGGTATTGTGACAGTGAAATGGAGAAATTCTGGTTTAGCTTCACGTTACAAAGCAGGCTCTTTAATTAATACGAGCAAGCGTCATCCAAGAAGTCGTACTTCAATCTACAACAGCTCACAAGGTATCTTTTTGAGTTCACGATCCTGTATTTCATGTCAGATCGAGTTTATTAACCTCTTGATTAGCTCGTTTGACTGTGGTTTATCCCTTATAGTCTATTACTCTAACATAAAATATTTATTATATTCTGCTTGCTCACCCTTAACCAAATTAAATGCATTTCATGACAGCAACACCCGCCTTCATCTTTCAATCCTTAACTCATTAGCATTTTTCTTGCAGCCCAAGTCCAAAATATGGCAAGCACAACTAAGCCAGCCACAAAAGGCGTAATACAGTTGTTCTGGGTCTGTTATTATAACATATGTGGAAGGATTTTCAAGGTACTTTGCTCTGTAAATCCATTCTTATTCACCGCTAATAACAAGGGTTTTTGCAGCCCACTGGTTTAATTGATGAGCTCATTACCATCAAGCGTGACTTACAATCACCCGATTCGTGGAGTTCTAGGTGGAAGTGGTCACTCTGTATCGCCAGACGTCCCATGCTATCCTACATATGTGAAGGGAAATTGGGTTCGCTTACCCTTGTCGGCGACGCTTTCATACCATCCGTGACGTAAAGGTTCAGTATTGAAACAGCTAAACTTGGGATATATTGGAAAACAGGATTGTAGAAGCAGCAGGTTTCTCCTAAAAACTTTAATTTTTGGATAGTCAATTAAAGCCATATAGAAAATACAAGCGCGTCCATTGCAATAGGTCCATGATCAATTGCTGCTTAAGTTCAAAGCGAGCACAGCGTTAATTTACCAATCGTCTCCTAATAAACTCCTCCACATTATATGCAAATGGATGCATTACCATAACTCTTCTTTCTTTATGGCTGCATATAATGAAGGTTAACATTGCGGCGTGTTTCAAGACACTTAAGGACAACCTATTTCTGATTTTGTAATACAATTGAAATTACGGCAAGGTACCGCGCAAGGAAGAAAAACAATACTGTGGTTGCAAAATAAAGTGGCAGCAAGAAAAATATTCTCTCTGCCGATTTTCACTATGGAGCAAATTTTCAAATGTGATGACTGGAATTTAGTCAGCAATTAATTTTCCATGTTCATGCATCAATACATAAAGAACTATGATATCTTGGGAACAAATCCCATAAGAAATGAATAAGCTCATGAATTATATCCAAGCCGGACTTAGCTTGGATGTCGGTACTCATATTTTCCAATCTTGCGCTGCAGATATCCGACGATGTCCTCTGAAAGCAGCCATGCTGCTTAAATATACTGATGACGTGATACTTGGTGTACACAATCATACCGCAAATTCATTGGCCAAAAGTTAAGGCTACTTGGACAACCTCACCTCTTGCTCGAAGTCCCGTGGCCTTTCACACAACAGAACAAAGTGTAAATATGCTGTTTTCTCGCTGTCCAGAGAACACTGTTTGTAGCCCCCAAAAAGATAACTCTTATCTTTCAAGTACAATTTTATTGTTGACTAATTGTACCTTATGCTTTCTTGCTTTAATCGTCCTTACAACCGGCTCGACACTCCTCCGCCTTGTAAGTTCCCGCGTTCGCGTTTTCGCTCTTGCCTCGCTTCATCCGTGCGCCTCTTCTTGTAGCCCATCGAATACAGTCCGCTGTGTCCCACTCCAGTTGCCTTCTGATATCCCCGCTTTATTTCGCGCACCGTATCGGACTAGTATTAACTAGTCCTACATGTTATCAACAGCTCCTGATGTACATCCTGCATATTAGCCTTGACAGTGTCAGTGTATACACCAGTACATTAGTGAAATATCTCGGAGTTAGACTAAGTCGGAATCTCACGTGGTCACATCATGTTGGTGTAACATTTACTAAAGTCAGAAGACTAATCCGCGTCTCCCGACTTAGATGTTCATCTGCGCCTCGGTATTTAATTATACGGCTTGTCACCGCTTGCGCAATACCATATTTATAATCTGCGATATTTCCTGGACTCTTAAACGGAAATCCGAACTGATAAACAGGTCGCTGAAGCATCTTGCTCGATGCAGCGGCATTTCCCTGCTAGTGTATATTGACAGTATTGTGTCTAATCATGTTCTCTTGCGAAAAGTGGGCGTCCAAACTATTCACTGATGCTAGTCACTGACTCCAGTGTGCATTATGCAAAGATCTTCTCGACGTCTTGGACCAGACAAACGTACAAAGCCGTTTATGCATGCACACGAGCTTATGGTACGTCGGTTGTTCCCAATTTGTCCCATTTTCTAAGGGATCAAGGTGTAGTCAAACACGGTCTAATTGCCAGACTGGATCGATGATATCGCCGCTGCAACCTTTTCAAATTGGTGACGCACCATATGGATTTGTCACATTTTTCTTTTATTTTGTTTGTGCCCATAGCGTGTGTTGTAGCTGAATATTTACTCTTCATGGGTGCATAAATAGCATTGTTGACTTGACTTGACAGTATACCGCGCTGGGGGTGATCAGCCACAGACATCACTAGGTCTCCTGATAACCAATGATCCATCGTGAGTGAGCAATCAAATACACGTTGCATCCGAAGCAGGGTTGCATTCAATGTTGAAGTGGTCGAACAATCAACAGATTGAGGAGGTAAATAACCTGTGGGACAATGGTTATTTGGTAAGTTAGAAAGTGGCATTAGAATTGTTGTCAACTCATTGGCATCCTTTTAATATAGCAAGAGCGAACAACATTTGAGCGGAATAACCAAAATTAAGATTACTACGTGTCTGATTAATCAGCCGCCTACACTTAAAGAGTGCAAGAGTTAAAAGAATGCAACTGCAAAGTGTCAATAGGAGAATCAATGGGACGCCGTGAAATTCAAGGCCATCGTTTGTAATGATGCGCAACAAGTCGTATCACGGCAATGTGAGGCTGACCAAGAATTCGGGTTGTTCGCATGAGTTTCGCTTCAGTGGATGGATAGCGGTAGCTTCAGCAAATCGAGACAAGCTCGGAGTATTGTGCCTGCCGACACGCGTGAATGCGTTACGCGAGATTTCGCATAAGGTGCTAGTAAGCAGATGCTTGGCGGTTGAGCTGGCAAGAAGCTTAGGACCACTCGATGTTGAGTTCCGTAGAACGTGTTCCATGATGCTAGTTGATAGCATTCTCTCGATTGGGTCAATGTACTTGCTACAACACGTACAGGTGAATCAGTAAACATATGAGTCTGTAACCTGTGAGTTAGACCTATTCAAGTTGGATTCACGGAGCGGTTTCTTGATCTGAAGTAAAATTGTGAACACGGCTGCGCAGAGTCACATCTTTATGGCATGAGGTAATTGGTAGCAGGATATTCCATCGTTCTGTTCTCCTTGGTATGTAGCGTAATGTAAACCTTTTTCATATATGCGCAATTTCGAGCACGTGGTTCGTTGGTATGACGAAACACTCATTCTATTTAGAATCGAATCCATTAGTTAACGGATTGAAGCCACCTGACACTGAAGCCCTCCAGCCTTTAGTTTTCCGTCCTTCAAGAGTAAACAAGATATTTCTTACCGTGACCGTCCCAAAGTTCATATTAACGGATTGTAGGTACTCCGCTCAAAGATTCAATTAAAAGTAAGTGGTAAGCGGCGAAAGAGATCTTAACTACCACCAACTATTTTGTTATAAGGTCGTCCTTTGATAACCGGGAATAACATGTTTGAAGGGGGGTGCATTTTAAGGGATGTCTTGCATAGCGAATATTTCTACGTAAAGTTTATTTAATTGTTCACGGGACTATAGGCTTGTGAATTCTTGACAGAACTTGATTGAGCCGACATTTTTTATGCCTGTTCCATTGCTCTTTTAGTCTATCTCATGAAATATATGCAATATGGATTTGGCTTAGATGCCGATAATCAAATTTTCCAATGAGGCTGAGCAGATATCTCGTTAGAAAATACCGCAAAATTGAGTTACAGGAGGATTTTTCAGCTTTGTGTTCTTATCAACACCCGAGAAATGTTTTGCTGTGACGACAAGAAGGATTCGCTCAACCAAACTTATGAGCTAATTAAAGCGCCCTTTTTCTTCACAAGTTGTTTCCACTTGAGCTGCATTGACAACGTTCTGTCCTGTTCCCCGAGACGACAATTCACTTACACCTAGCAGTGCTCAGTGCTCCACGAAGTCAGTTCTGATATAAACTCTTGTGCGTAATGAGAAAACGCAACCTATGTATCTATCAGCACAATCTTCGGGGTGATGCACTGTTCATAATGTCTCCAATGTTTCTGTGCTTTCCTCGATGTCTGTGCACATAAAGAACCGGACGATCCGCCGAACTGTAACTCTTACAAAAGAGAAATGCACCGTTTATCTTTTATGCTCATTGCATTCTATTCTGCGTTTATATTTGTTTGCTAGTTTTGGTCACAAATGGGCCTGTTTTCAGAAGCGGCGGATTACTGTTTCCAAGACCATCAGTGCACCGACGTAAGGCGAATTACCAAGAACTCAGTGGTGAGTACTCGAGGTGCCTACTTGGAAACAATGAAAAAGATATAACACAATGCATTGCTTGAATGTACTTTCTATATGCACATAAAAACGGTATTAAAAATAAGAAAATGCAATGTTGGTTAAGCCTCACCGGAACACGGATAGTGGAATTGGGGGTGAAAAGTTTCGAGGGACTACTCGCAGAAGCCGGTTCCACAGCTGGCTGTATTGCTTCCATTGGGCGTTCGACTGTAGGCACATTTATATTTACTGCCAGATATTACGCAATTTAACACAAACGGGTAACCCACTTTGACGGCGTCTTAAGGAGCTAACTTAAACAAATTGAACAAATGTCTATTTTCGGAGGAGTAACCTCGAAATATCTTGCGATCGGAATGGCCGATGTCTACCTCAAAGTAAACGGAGGTCTCAATAGAGGTGGCGTTTCGCAATACAACCACAGAGTGGTTTGTCCAAGTTTAACTTTGAATTATCTATTTAGTTCCATGCCTCTGTATAACTTCATCAGAGTCCTTAATGAACTGTGCCTCGCACCCACGAGAGATATATTTATCAACGACTCTTCCTGACTAAAGTACCGAACCTGTTAGATGTATGCCTTTTTGTCATCATAACAGGTTTTTTCCATGCTTTGGTTTCCATTGTACTCTGAGCGTATATGCATTCAGTTAACGTGGGCTAACCTACATAGTCACATTCAAAATCAGACCTTTCAGATTTTATACGATATCTACTGTTATGGGCACTTGTGTAATTTACTGAAAGTTTGTCGTCAAGAAACGCAAATCCTCTATAGAGTCCACTAAATATGTGGCAATTCAGAGGGCCCTGTGAATCCCGCTGCAGAAAGATCCAATCATCAGGCACGTTTGCTTTAGTGCCTCTGCCTATTTGACTACTTTCTACGTTGAAATGTCTTGGAGATCCATGGAGTTCCATCTTTGGTTTGCTGTGTATTCTTACAGTCGTGTTGAATCACTGAAGAAACTGTGTTGTGGATACTTATATTTCTGATAAATTGGCACCTTATTTGTAGATAAATGGAAAGTAACTGATTATACTGAATAGGCAGTTAATTCCATTCTTAAATGCCAAACGCAGTTCCGAAACTATCCGTTCGTTTTCAGAATCCTTGGATTTCTTGGATACAGGACATTCTGTTGTTACGCATTCCTGCAGTGGCAATGGTACTCATGTCAGCTTACGTGTTGTGAATCAAGGGAATTCTTGGAAGATTATAAGCAAAAATGCAGACAGCGTAGACAGTTAATTTGTAGTGAAATTTGCAGCCAAGTAGAAAGCTTTATAATTTTATGCCAAATGATCTATTTGCTGTTGCATATTGAGTTTAATTTCCAGGTGCATTGATACATTCTGTGGAAAGAGGGGAGAAATGAACAGTGTAATTAAATATACGAAAGTCATATATTCGCTAAGCTAAATTAAATTCCGCTAACTATGAAAGCGAATTTTGGCAAACCAACAGTTTGCAAACTAGTGAGTATAGCTGTTTCCTGGAAGGATTCAAAAAGGTTGGGTTCTACTTGCTGCATATTAAAGCGTGTAAGGCTGCATTATTTTAATAGACACGGCGCACTTTCGAAGACATATTACCGGACGACAAGCAAACAATATGATGACAGAATCGTAGATGTTTTGCTTCGCTTGCTTCCAAACTCTTAAGCACCTGGTACTGACTTTGACTAGATTAAAAATATCATGAAAAGTATGCAGGCGATTAGAGAAGCATTTGTGGAGAAAACATTTATTCCGATTCACCAAACATCTGCTGTGGGCAAAAGACCATCTGGCCATGCTGTTATATATGTGCCAACAACGAGTTCGTAAGTTACGGCTGGCATTTTACTCCTTGCCGATGTATGGAGAGCAGATGTGCACAGAATTCAATTCCACAGGACGGGCACAACAGGCAATTTTAACATCGATCCTGTACTCTTGAATCAGATAAATCCACTAACGATTTGGCCGTGATGGTTTAGGCAATGTCAAGGCACTCTGTGAGCGTAACAGTGTACGACAAAATCACCTGCCATAAATCCGCTCCAACTAAGACATCCTTGTGTCAGGCTTCCAATAAACCATCGACATACACAGTACGGATGGTAATCGCTGTAAATCGAAATAATAAAACACTTGCTTAGCAAAATTTTATAGTTTGATCTTTCCCAATTCTATTGTTTGTATTAGTCTGGGTGTGGTAAAGGAAATAGAACTTTGACTTGTAGTCTTGAATTATTCGGTACGGCAAAGCTGGATCGAAAAATTCGATCCCATACACCTTGGATTGCTGACCATTACTCATGACAAACGCGAGAACTCAAGAACTACTGGGCGAATGATATAAGCCAAATTTTTCATGATGGCCGAAAATAATTAGCTAAGGCTGAGAGCCGGTTGATTACAGCATTCCTGGATTTGTATGAACTCATCCACACGAGGAAGTTGAGCAGAATATAGATTTGCGTTTTTAAACTTAGGGTGCATTAATGTTTCAGTTGTTTGGGGGACAAGTTCAGACATTTCAAAATGCAGATATAATCAGATGATTCTATATATATATATATCTATATATGAATGATAGGATTTTTACAAACTAGTCTCCATATATATATATATGGAGACTAGTTTGTAAAAATCCTATCATTCAACAAATAGCTTGTGTTTCCCTACGAGTCTCTACGGGGTCGGAATATATATTCGCCAGGTATATGGAATGCAAGCAAGATGGATTGTAGATAGTAAACTACTAAGCAGCTTGAAGCGAAGTGAAAGAAAAATTTTCAAATTGAATGTTCGAAAGAAAAAATACCACATCTTTATCATTGTTGGTGGACGATCCATGTTCTTCCGTTGGAAACTGGGCTAGAATTAAAAACGGAAATTCATTAGATTCATAAAAGCGAACGTTGACATGTCTGAGGATGTGCTAAATAATGAGGTAAATTTTGGGCTAATACACAGAACAACAGGTGAAATAATTGCAACTTAAAAAACCACAACTGCAAACATGAAAGAAATGATATAACATGGAAATTACGAAGGGCCAAGAGGAACCTGCTTCAGTTTAACATAGCTAAATGAAAGGTGATGCATCCGCATCACTAGCCGGTGAGCGCTTACAAGCTTGGAGACCACACCTTGCAGAAATCCTCATAGGAGCGTGACCTGGATGTAATGGTAAAAGAAGATCTCGGATGTTCAAAACAAACAGAGAAGGCGACGACAACCGGCAAGCAACACTTCGGCCTGCTTCGCAGACCCTTCGATCGGTCTGAATCCTCAATCTTCTCACAAATGCTGAAGGTCTACTTGCGACCGCACGTGAAACATGCTATCCAGACGTGGCAGCCGCGGGAGAAACAGGATCTCGTTGCTCTCGAAACTTCTCAACGAAATGCAACCAAGAAGGTCAGAGACCTACTTCATCTGCCCTATCAGCTTAGACTGAAATGTCTAAGAATGTACAGCATTCGATATCGGCTTTTGCGGGCATCTCATAATGGTTTAACAGATGCCGAAGAACCCAAAGCACATTTGCCTCTTGCTGCTGGAATTGAACCACAACACTAACCTAAGAGGTCATCCTCTGAAATCGATGATACTGTATAGCCGAATTGAATGCCGTAGAATTTTCTTTTCTCTCCGCGTGTGCCAAACTTGGAATGCCCTCCCTAATTATATCCTCTCTGCTCCCAATCTGGCGATATTTAAATAACAAGTTGACGATGCATTGTCTCATTTCCATTTCATTTTATTACTTGTTAGCCAGCGGCTATCAAACGTAATCAAACGGTGTCTTAAGTAATTCCAAATCAATAGGTTTATGGATTTATACTTTTAATACGTGAAGACCTCTACTCTTCTACAAAGGTAGATGGTGAGTCCACCAAAACGCATTTCACTTTATCATGCAATTGACTTTTCGCATTTTATCCAGAATGTTAAAAGACAAAGGCGTCGGACGACGGAGCTGGCAAGCTAAACGGTTGAATTTGGATGTTATTTAAAGTATCCAATATTTGTCCGCTGGAATTGAGCTGTTAGAGTCAGGTGGAAAATATGCGGATAATGGTATACCAGCTGCGGTATGTTGTGATGCAATATAAGATGAATATTTCTGTAAAAAGTGTATGGTCGGCGACCAAAACTCTTGTTTCGAAGTCGAGTGTTTGGTCAAATGTACAAGTGTTTCGGTGAAAAAGGCGGTCAGCGTACGAATTTGCAGCGTCGGTGATGAAAGACGCACTGGGCGTGAAACATTATTTTAGACAATTTGGATAAGTTGAATGAGGTCCGAGAGATATCTGCGTCTTAGCCTGGTAATAGATCATATAGGATTTTCAATACCCATTGCGCATGAACTCCTCACATAAGAAGCGTAGATAGGCTTCACGTATTCTTATTGACAGGAAGAAATACATTATTGTTCCAGAGTCTGTCGGAACCCGATTTGTTGCAGTACAGTTATTAGCATCGAGGTTATTTTTATGAAACATGTTTCAGTCTCTGTTTCATTCACACGCAACTGTCAGTATGGAAGTTACCAAAGAATGTCTTTCTAACTCACTTGGTTCACCGTCCTCACTCGGTGGGGAACCTGAAACAGTTTTGTGTGAATGGGCGACAAATTATGTATGCGGTGAGAAGTTCCTCCCTTATGGTTCTTATTTCAATATACTATAAGGTATAAAACAATTTGCTGACTTGCCATTCAACCTCCTCTTTGTGCCAGCTGGGTGTTTCGTGTTCTTTCCGTTCTAGCGAATGGTTCGGCGGCAGTGTTCCTAGATATGTTGGGTTTTAGCCTGACAAGCGTTCTCCCTATAAAATCCACATATGTCCGTTTTACAACTCTGTGACGTGGCGGGTGTGAGTTGCCACTAAATAAATTCACTGCCCCTAGCCTCTCTCTGAGTGGCATTGTATTTCAGGAATGCGTTGGGCCCCTGGTCCTATGCGGTCCTATAGGCGTATGAAGCATTTGTTTGGTCACCGGATCCCAACGGGTTGCGATACCCTCATATCGCCCTGCTGCCTTGCAGGTTAGATCTGTGATCAATGGCTCGGTGTGGGGCACTCTACGACAAACCTCTACTTCAGCCTGGGCAACCGGGTAGTATCTCGCCCACTGACGAACCATGGACTTACAACACAACCATTCACCCGCACTCCTGCTGCTTCCACGCCATCCAGTCATGTTACTATGCCAACTGCACAAGCACATGCCACCATTTTACTACCCTTCAGTGTACCATTCACACCCATTTTCACCTGATTCCACTACAACGATCAATCCCACCTACACTGATGAACCTGTTCCCGTGACATCTGCCAACTCAACCACACAGTACTCAACAGAGAGTTGCCGGTCCCAAAGTTGCCCATCTTTGCTCTTGCAACCCGAAACGCAGTTCAAACTTGCATCTTTTAACGTACGCACATTACTGCAGATTGGTCAGCAAGCTGGAGTTGCACGCACGCTAGAGACCCTTGGAATTGATATCTGCTCTCTGACTGAAACACGACTCCAGGACTCTAACCCGGTCTACCAGCTGGTGTCACCGCTGCACCCACGCACCCGGTTCCATCTCCGCCTCTCTGGTGACGCTGAGTCTGCCGCATCTGGGCAAGCTGGTGTTGGAATCGCCCTCAGTGCTAGAGCCGAGACTGCTTTCATTGATTAGATTCCGATCAATATCCGCCTTTGTGCGATGAGGCTTCATGGCTCTTGTAAAGTCAGCAGACGTCGAGTCGAAAAGCGTGCTCTCTTCTTGATCTCTGCCTACGCGCCCACTGACTGTCGCTCAGACACCGTCAAAGACCAGTTTTACCAGAATCTTCATGAGTTGCTCCCAAGGGCTCCTAAAACAGACATCATTGTTTTGGCAGGTGACTTCAACGCGCGTGTCGGTCGTCTGCTGTCATGTGAGCGCCACCTCGGAGGACCGCATGGATTTGATGATGTTCTCTCAGACAATGGAGAGAGACTGCTCAATCTGTGCGCTGATCATCAACTATTCCTCTCCAGCACCAGCTTTCGTCATTCTGGACGTCAGTACGCCACTTGGCGCCCAACATCATCAACCCAGCGCTGGTCACAGATTGACCACATAGCTATATGTCGCAGGTGGTGCGGCAGCATACGCGACTGCCGATCATTTTGGTCAACATGCGTCGATACTGATCATGCACTGGTGTGTGCGACCATTTGCATGCGTTTTGGTGGTTCGCCTAGATCAAAACACACCCGACTGAACACCTACAAGTTGGAGGACCCAATGGTGAAGAAAGAGTACCAACAAAAGCTTCGCGAAATGCTCTCTCTCTCACACTCTGGATGTGGATCAACACTGGTCAAGTCTGCAACAAGCCTTGTGGTCGGCCAATTTATCCAGCTGTGGCTTCACTCGCTCCACTCCCAAATGCTGGATCTCGGGGAGATCCTCGGGATTGCTTTATCGTCGACGGTCGGTGCCTGCTGGCGAGAGAGTACAACGAACATCGCTTGCTGCTGGAATTGAACCACAACACTAACCTAAGAGGTCATCCTCTGAAATCGATGATACTGTATAGCCGAATTGAATGCCGTAGAATTTTCTTTTCTCTCCGCGTGTGCCAAACTTGGAATGCCCTCCCTAATTATATCCTCTCTGCTCCCAATCTGGCGATATTTAAATAACAAGTTGACGATGCATCGTCTCATTTCCATTTCATTTTATTACTTGTTAGCCAGCGGCTATCAAACGTAATCAAACGGTGTCTTAAGTAATTCCAAATCAATAGGTTTATGGATTTATACTTTTAATACGTGAAGACCTCTACTCTTCTACAAAGGTAGATGGTGAGTCCACCAAAACGCATTTCAGTTTATCATGCAAATGACTTTTCGCATTTTATCCAGAATGTTAAAAGACAAAGGCGTCGGACGACGGAGCTGGCAAGCTAAACGGTTGAATTTGGATGTTATTTAAAGTATCCAATATTTGTCCGCTGGAATTGAGCTGTAAGAGTCAGGTGGAAAATATGCGGATATTGGTATACCAGCTGCGGTATGTTGTGATGCAATATAAGATGAATATTTCTGTAAAACGTGTATGGTCGGCGACCAAAACTCTTGTTTCGAAGTCGAGTGTTTGGTCAAATGTACAAGTGTTTCGGTGAAAAAGGCGGTCAGCGTACGAATTTGCAGCGTCGGTGATGAAAGACGCACTGGGCGTGAAACATTATTTTAGACAATTTGGATAAGTTGAATGAGGTCCGAGAGATATCTGCGTCTTAGCCTGGTAATAGATCATATAGGATTTTCAAGACCCATTGTGCATGAACTCCTCACATAAGAAGCGTAGATAGGCTTCACGTATTCTTATTGACAGGAAGAAATACATTATTGTTCCAGAGTCTGTCGGAACCCGATTTGTTGCAGTACAGTTATTAGCATCGAGGTTATTTTTATGAAACATGTTTCAGTCTCTGTTTCATTCACACGCAACTGTCAGTATGGAAGTTACCAAAGAATGTCTTTCTAACTCACTTGGTTCACCGTCCTCACTCGGTGGGGAACCTGAAACAGTTTTGTGTGAATGGGCGACAAATTATGTATGCGGTGAGAAGTTCCTCCCTTATGGTTCTTATTTCAATATACTATAAGGTATAAAACAATTTGCTGACTTACCATTCAACCTACTCTTTGTGCCAGCTGGGTGTTTCGTGTTCTTTCCGTTCTAGCGAATGGTTCGGCGGCAGTGTTCCTAGATATGTTGGGTTTTAGCCTGACAAGCGTTCTCCCTATAAAATCCACATATGTCCGTTTTACAACTCTGTGACGTGGCGGGTGTGAGTTGCCACTAAATAAATTCACTGCCCCTAGCCTCTCTCTGAGTGGCATTGTATTTCAGGAATGCGTTGGGCCCCTGGTCCTATGCGGTCCTATAGGCGTATGAAGCATTTGTTTTGTCACCGGATCCCAACGGGTTGCGATACCCTCATATCGCCCTGCTGCCTTGCAGGTTAGATCTGTGATCAATGGCTCGGTGTGGGGCCCTCTAAGACAAACCTCTACTTCGGCCTGGGCAACCGGGTAGTATCTCGCCCACTGACGAACCATGGACTTACAACACAACCATTCACCCGCACTCCTGCTGCTTCCACGCCATCCAGTCATGTTACTATGCCAACTGCACAAGCACATGCCACCATTTTACTACCCTTCAGTGTACCATTCACACCCATTTTCACCTGATTCCACTACAACGATCAATCCCACCTACACTGATGAACCTGTTCCCGTGACATCTGCCAACTCAACCACACAGTACTCAACAGAGAGTTGCCGGTCCCAAAGTTGCCCATCTTTGCTCCTGCAACCCGAAACGCAGTTCAAACTTGCATCTTTTAACGTACGCACATTACTGCAGATCGGTCAGCAAGCTGGAGTTGCACGCACGCTAGAGACCCTTGGAATTGATATCTGCTGTCTGACTGAAACACGACTCCAGGACTCTAACCCGGTCTACCAGCTGGTGTCACCGCTGCACCCACGCACCCGGTTCCATCTCCGCCTCTCTGGTGACGCCGAGTCTGCCGCATCTGGGCAAGCTGGTGTTGGAATCGCCCTCAGTGCTAGAGCCGAGACTGCTTTGATTGATTAGATTCCGATCAATATCCGCCTTTGTGCGATGAGGCTTCATGGCTCTTGTAAAGTCAGCAGACGTCGAGTCGAAAAGCGTGCTCTCTTCTTGATCTCTGCCTACGCGCCCACTGACTGTCGCTCAGACACCGTCAAAGACCAGTTTTACCAGAACCTTCATGAGTTGCTCCCAAGGGCTCCTAAAACAGACATCATTGTTTTGGCAGGTGACTTCAACGCGCGTGTCGGTCGTCTGCTGCCATGTGAGCGCCACCTCGGAGGACCGCATGGATTTGATGATGTTCTCTCAGACAATGGAGAGAGACTGCTCAATCTGTGCGCTGATCATCAACTATTCCTCTCCAGCACCAGCTTTCGTCATTCTGGACGTCAGTACGCCACTTGGCGCCCAACATCATCAACCCAGCGCTGGTCACAGATTGACCACATAGCTATACGTCGCAGGTGGTGCGGCAGCATACGCGACTGCCGATCATTTTGGTCAACATGCGTCGATACTGATCATGCACTGGTGTGTGCGACCATTTGCATGCGTTTTGGTGGTTCGCCTAGATCAAAACACACCCGACTGAACACCTACAAGTTGGAGGACCCAATGGTGAAGAAAGAGTACCAACAAAAGCTTCGCGAAATGCTCTCTCTCTCACACTCTGGATGTTGATCAACACTGGTCAAGTCTGCAACAAGCCTTGTTGTCGGCCAATTGTCCAGCTGTGGCTTCACTCGTTCCACTCCCAAATGCTGGATCTCGGGGAGATCCTCGGGATTGCTTTATCGTCGACGGTCGGTGCCTGTTGGCGAGAGAGTACAACGAACATCGCTTGCTGCTGGAATTGAACCACAACACTAACCTAAGAGGTCATCCTCTGAAATCGATGATACTGTATAGCCGAATTGAATGCCGTAGAATTTTCTTTTCTCTCCGCGTGTGCCAAACTTGGAATGCCCTCCCTAATTATATCCTCTCTGCTCCCAATCTGGCGATATT
>CALYDF020004742.1:0-15530 GCA_944474145.2 Dicrocoelium dendriticum | reverse complement strand
TATGGCTTTCACAAGTGGCAGTCAGTCTGTGAACGATGACAGGGCAAGCGGATTTGGCGGTGGGCAACAAGGAGTCCGTTTTAAGGAACAAGGAGCCACCCTCATTCCAACCCCCAACCTGGAGGACCAGGAGGCTGAGTTTGTCTAGACTCCGAACCAGTGGCTCTTGCTGGGTTCGAAGGACGATTGAAAGACTGTCAGGGTACGGATAGAGGTGCGGTCTTGTAGGGTGGAGGGGAGGTGTGACCGTGGTAGGGTGTGATGGGGATGGAGGGCGTTAAGGTGCGAGCGTCGGGTGTGTTGGGTGGGTATTGGCTAGAGTTGGAAGTGGGAGACGCCTTTAGCCTTGAATTGTGGTATTGTTGAATTTTTTGCGTCTGCCGTTTTCTGTATTGAACGTTGTGACGTGTTAAGATTTTTTTTGTGTTATTATCTAGTTTTTCGCCCATTATTTCT
The DNA here is from genome assembly GCA_944474145.2 of Dicrocoelium dendriticum. Classification (NCBI taxonomy): domain Eukaryota; kingdom Metazoa; phylum Platyhelminthes; class Trematoda; order Plagiorchiida; family Dicrocoeliidae; genus Dicrocoelium; species Dicrocoelium dendriticum. The sequence continues at coordinate 15,074 of CALYDF020004742.1, read as the reverse complement.
TCTCGTAGGCAGGGTGCATTTCGGCGGGCCGTTGGAGCAAGCTTGTCGGACTACAAAAAACTGGCTAGCCCAGAAAAAGGCCGACAGGACCTTAACCTCCGCTGCTGCGAAACGGTGCGCTTGGGAGTGGTCTCTTCCCCCGCCGCATCCGCCCGCGCCGAAGAACCCTCGTCCTACAGAGAAAAGGAATATCGTCCAACAGAAGAAACGACCGTCGTCCCAAGACGGGACGACCTCGTTCCGCAGGGAAGCGAGCCTCGTCCCGCGAAGAAGCGACACTCGTCCTGCGGAGAAGCGACACACATCTTACGGGAAACGACCAGAGTTCGCGTCAGTGTCTTCGAAAATTTTCCCAGTGTGGGCCAAGTCGCGCATCGAAGGGAGGGTTGAGGAATATAGGGACAAGAAATAGAGTCAACACGCGCACGAAAACGCGCTAAAACAGAACAAGAACGATATGATACTGCATGTGTTAAAACCTTTGGTTCTGGAATATTATTTTAAAGGTGTTTTTGAGGTTTTTGACATTTTTGTTTGGTTTTCGAAACGTTAATCGACCAAAAACGGGGCAAATATATACAATATCGACAAAGCTATACGAATTTACACTTAAGGTAGTCGGAGAAACGAACCGGATTACGCACCTCTCGAACCCGGCGATTGGCTAGGTGGTTTCTTACACAAGTGCGAACTTTTAGACCGTCGCGTCGACCCCCGCGGTCAATTGTGTACGTCTTATTTGCATGGTGTAGCGCTTTAAAAGGTCCTATGTACGGCAACTGAAAAGGCTGTCGAACACCGCCTGCGCTAAGAAGGACGTACGAGCACGTAGACAGCTTCACAGGCACGCACACTGGTGTCTTCTGCGATTGAGGAGCGGGTGGACCTAACGCACGCATCTGGTGAGCCATTCAATCAGTATAACTTCCCTAGTCAATAGCAAAAGTAAAGGTGAGTGCTGCTACCAGCTGTCCTGGCAACCGCAGCATGTAACCGTAGACTACCTGCAATGCTGTTGCGTCGAAATCAGTCGCAACAGTGTTTTTAAATTCTAGGAGGACGAGGGGAAGGGTTTTATACCATGAAGAATCTGCGTGCGCAATTAGCGCGGCTCCCAAATGGCAGTGAAAACGCTCCACCATGAGGTAAGCGGCCGGATTGTAGTGACCTGGAGATTCCCCTGTTTGGCTGCCGCATGCTGCGTAAAATGCTACAAAATCACAAAATTATATTTTCTCGATGTACGTAGCAAATTAGCCGCTCGCCTGTTTGAACGTTGCTCGCGCTTGTTTGAGTCAACATAGCAACCGCCTACAAACGGCGAGACGCTCGTCGGCTCCGCGACCATCTTTGCTCTCCGCGCACGCGACCACCCCTTTCCCCTAGCTAGCTATCTTCCGGTGCCTTATTTTTAGCACTAGATAGTGTTTCGTCCAACTTAATAAATTTTTCCTATCGTTAATTTTGGTGTTCTCCACTAATCGGAGGTTGGCCTTATATTCGCGTATTGGTTCTAAAGCTTACCGATCCTGCTTCTCGCTTTAGGATGATACGCCGTCATCTGGACGTGGCAACAGCCTAACTATTTAAGCAACGTGGCATATGTTGATGAGAAATGTGGCCGTCGATCGGTGGTCACGATGGTGGGACAGGCGTATTGTACTACCCAGCGCTCCAGAAAAGCTTACGCTACCGTTTTCGAAGAGCAATTAGGTATGCGATTAGCATCTGGCCTCCCATTGAACCGATCGACGCAGGTCGGTAAATATACAGAGCCTTTGGATGGTGGCAGAAAACATAAGAGATTTACGTGCACGTGATGAAAACGTGATTCCGGCGTGGGAAAGGTGCCTAATGGCATTCTCGTTTGCTTGTGCACTTTAGCGTGTTTACACAGAAAGCAAGCAGCTGCCCAAGTACGGAAGTCCCGATTAACATTGCGCCAAACTAATCGTGCGGTTACGGGTTTAACCGACACACGAAGGCCTGGATGAGACAAGCTGTACAACGTGTCGAAAACGGTCTGCCAAAACTCGCGTGGGACGACTGGGCGCGGCGTGTCCAGAGAAAAATTGCAAATTAGAGTTCCGTCTGATGATATCAGCGGAACGGGTCGTATGACCAATGAGGGCGACCTGGGTAGTAGATCATCCCTAGGATCGTTGAGTTTCACCGTGGCCACAGCTGCTAAGTCGATAGCAGTGTCGGCGTCAGCGGAGATAGCGTGGATGCGGGAAGTGCATCTGCGACGGCGTTGTGCACACCTGAAGCATGCCGTATGTTGGCCGTAACTTGAGCGACATACTCAAGGTGGCGCGACTCACTAGGAGAGTATCGGTCGGTAGTCGAAACGAGCACGTACGTCAGGGTTTTGTGGTCAGTAAAGATGGCAAAATTGAGGCCTTCTAAGACGTGTCGAAAGTGCCGTATCGCTAGAAATAAGGCTAATATTTCTCTCCCGATCGCGCTGTAACTAGTTTAGGTAGGTTGTTGATATAAAGTCTTCTCACTAGACGCAGTTCCAAATATAATAATGTACTGTTCCACAAAAGTTCTAGCCCAACCGAATGAAAAAGCAAAACGCCAATGACCTGGAAAAAATAAAGTGTTATTCACCGCCAACAAATACTGCACAACTACTGCGGACCTTGACTATATTTATAGGTATCTACTGCCCTTCGACTTCAAGAATTGGAAGGCCAGCTACCATGATTAGTGGTTCCCCATATCTTTTGCAGGGGTGTCAGGTGGATTTTAATCAAGTGCAGAAGTAGAACATTCCGGAACGTTCGAAATCGATGCGATAATCGTTAATAATCGATTATTCGCTAAAATAGTGGATTTCCATGGCAATTCTTACTTTCTCCAGGACACCTCCCCTACTGTGATACCGTCCGAGGTATAGGACGAAAGCCTAGAAGTAACTTGCAGTCTTCGGGACGGTGTTCTCTTCTTGTCGGTCCACCTCCTTGGCAGAAGCGCCCGAGAACTTCCTTCCGATGTTCGTGTTCTGGATTATTTGCTCGACTGCGTGCAGTCGTCCAAGGCTACCTTCGGCAGGTTGACGCTTTCCACCAGTAAATCGAACGGGTCAGTAGATCATGCTTTTTCTGGTTGGCAAAATGTGGGCCGTAACTGGTTTGCATGCTGTGGCCAGATTTGCGCGCCCACCAGCAGGTCATACATGACGTTTCCGCGCTGGCTTTTGACCGTCCCTGGTGTCCATTTCGCATGGCCTTCCCAATAGCCACGTACTAGCACCTTCTGTCCAAGCGTGAAAGCCCGCTTCTTTGCTCCGTGCCTCCGATTAAACTCCTGTTACATTCTGCGGTTCTTTCACCAAAAGAGGACTCCGAGTCTGGTTGGATGACGTCGAAAGGCATGCGGAGCTTCCGGTTCATCATGGCCTGTGTTAAAGAGACTCCGTCTGGCGCTTGTGGATTCGGATTGATCGGTAGAGGAAAAGGAACCGGGCAACCACTTCCTCTATATGTCCTTCCTATTTTCATTTGTGGAGAGCTCGCTTGAATGTATCGACAAGCGGAGCGGAAGTCAGCGTCATCCCAGCGACCGCAAACGACAGGCACTCAGAGCCTACGTACAATTTGCGTGCGGCCAACGTTTCTCCGATAGCTTCATTCGGTCAGGGCATGATGAACCTGGACCTCAGTCTTCGCCGGGATTTTCAGTGGGTCTTCATGATTGCGTCTGTATCCTTCGAAATTATCGGTATTGACTTCCTCCGACATTTTGGGTATTTTGTTGATGGTGGTCGCCACAGCCTTTTAGACGACCGTACTAAACTAGGGGTCGAAGTTGTTCTTACGCTCGCCCAGAAAGTCAATCCCGTTTTGCGAATCGATGATGTACCAACACATAATGCGAACCTACTGTCGGAATACCCACGACTGATATGATCAGCTGCAGAGCTTCCGCCGGTCACGACAGTGGTCGCTCTTTACATAGTCACGCGTGTTCAGCCAGTTAGCGCACGACCAAGACGGTTTGCTCCTGACAAACTACGTGCAGCACGAGCTGAATTCGACCACATGCTTCAGCACGGTATCCTTTGACCGTCTAACAATCCGATGGGCGTCACCTCCGCACATTGTCCCGAAGAAGGTCATGGGGGACTGGCGTCATTGCAACGACTACCGAACCTTGAACTCAGTTGCCACGCCCGTTGGCCATCCGATCCCACACTCAGTGGATGTCACTGTCAGTCTGGCTGGTAAAAGTATCTTCAGCAAAATCTAGTTGGTACGTGCATACAACCAAATTCCGCTAGCCGAAGCTGAAATCGCTAAAACTGCCGTGACGACTCCATTCCGTTTGTTCGAGTTGCTGTGCATGCCTTTTAGGCTAGAAAATGCCACAAAAAATTTCAGCGCTTCACTGACTAAGTTTGTCGCAGTTTAGACTTCGCTTACGCGTATTTGGGTGATATTTTATTCGCAAGCTCTTCACGGGAAGAGCACTCGCGCTACGTAAGAGCACTTTTGACATTTAATCTCAACACGGGGTGAGTATCAACGCAGAATGGTGTTCGTTTGGTGTGGATTCAGTAAACTTCCTCGGCCAGGCGTCGTGCCACTGCAGAATAAAATGTAAGCCATCACCGACTTCTTTGAGGCTCATTCTTTCAAAAAGCTCAGGCGTTTTGATGGGCTTGTATACCTTTACCGACGATTTCTACCCATCTGCGCCTCGCTGATGCAACCTGTCCGGACCTTCTCCGAGGGAAGCTAAAGAAATACGAATTTCCTGCCGCAGCACGCGCTGCTTTTAAGTCGCGGAAAGAGACTGTCGACAACAGAGCTTCTACGGCGCATCATGATACTGCTGCCCCACTGTCCCTCACTACTGGAGCCTCGGACGTGGCAGTCGGCGCCGTTTTGCAGCAACGAGTAGCCAACACGTGGCAGCCCTTGTCGTTTTTCTCCAAACGCCTACAACCAGCCCCTAACCCCGCCACCGCACGTTCGCTAGAAAACTACTAGCCGTATGTCTAGCGATACAACGCTTTCGACACGTCTTTGATGGCTGCTACTTTGCCGTCTTCACTAATTACCAACCCCTGACTTACGTGCTCAGCTCGACTACCGACCGATACTTTCCTAGAGAGCTTACGACCGATATACGGCATGTCTCAGGTGTGCACAACGCCGTCGCCGATGAACTTTTCTGCATCCAAGATATCTCTGTTGACAACGGCACTGCTATCGACTTGGCGGCCATGGCCGCAACGAAACTCAACGACCCTGAAGATGATCTACTACGCTGGTCTCCCTCATTGGTCATCCGACCCGTTCCGCTGACATCATCAGACGGCAATATACTCTGCGATTTATCCTGGGAAGGCCGCGCTCCTTCGTCCCACGCGAGTTTCTGCAGACCGTGTTCGACGCGTTGCACGGCTCGTCTCATCCAGGCGTTCGTTCATCGGTTAAACCCGTCACCGCACGATTCGTTTGGCGCAATGTTAATCGGGACGTCCGTACTTGGGCAGCTGGTTGCCTTCCGTGTCAACGAGCAAAGGTGCACAAGCACACGAGAAGCCCAGTAGGCACGTTTATGACGCCAGACGCACGTTTTCATCACGTGCACGTGGACCTCCTAGGTCCTTTGCCGCCTTCAGAAAGCGATGTGTATCTGGTGACCTGTGTCGATCGATTAACTAGGTGGTCGGAAGCCATTCCCATACCTAACTGCTTTTCGGAAACGGTAGGGAAGCTTTTCTGGAGCGCTAGGTAGTTCAATACGGCTGTCCCACCATCGTGACCACCGACCGACGGTCACATTTCTCAACGCACGCAGATACTTCATGTTCTGAGACGCTGCTACTCGTTCTCCTGGGCTTAAGAAACGTGGTATAAACCGAACTCGACGCCACACCAAGGCAGTTAGTCTACGGCTTCACGCTGCGGTTGCCTGGACAGCTGGTAGCACCAGATTCATCTATTTCCAAAATTGAATGCGGAGGTAACATTGATCGATTGGTTCACCAGATGCGTGCGCTAGGTAGGCCCGCTCCTCGATCGCTTAAGACAAAGTCGCGCGCCCTAGAAGCTAAACACGTGTTCTCAACTCCTTTCGCGCAAATAAGGATCGATAGTGAGCGTTTTCACCTCCAGTTGAAGGCTGAGCTACGTGCGCACGCAGATCCTTCAAGGTCTAAAACGCTTCCCCTCGTTCTTCTAGGCATAAGAAACACGGTTAAAACCGATTTCGACGCCACACCAGTGCGGCAAGTCTACGGTTGCAAGCTGCGGTTACCCGGACAGCTGGTTGCACCAGCCCCATTTACTTCCACTTTTGACTACGGGAGGTACACTGATCGATTGGCTCACCAGAAGCGTGAGCTACGTGCACCCGCTCCTCGATCGCAGAAGACACCAGTATACGTGCCTGAGAAGCTGTCTACGTGTTCACACGTCCTTCTTCGCGCAGACAAAGTTCGACAGCCTTTTCAGTCGCCGTACATAGGACCCTTCAAGGTGCTGCATCGTGCGAGTAAGGCGTACACTATTGACCGCGGTGGTCGACGCGAAGCCGTCACCACCAACCTTTTGAAACCCGCCTTTATGGAAGAAACTACTTCGCCTATTAGTGCTTCGTGCGACGTCACAACTCACCGCACCAGCTTTCCACATGCTATTGAAGTCCAACCAGACCACGATCCCGGTCTACAAGCTTCAGCCGTCCCGACATCTCCCGAACTCAGTCCGCCGCCTCCCACGACCAATCGCCGTGGCCGGGAGGTGCGTAAGCCCGTTCGTTTTTCCGACTACGTACAGTGTAAATACTTTTAACTTTGCAGATTTTGTAAATATTTGCCCCAATTTTGGTCGATTAACGTTTTGAAAACAAACAAAAATATCAAAAACCCCGAAAAACGTTTTTCAAAAAAATATTCAAAAACCAAAAAAATTTAAACACGCAGATCATTCGTTTGTTCTTTTTGCGTTTTCTGCGCGTGTTTTCTATTTTCTCGCCTCTACATGCCCCAACCCTCCCCTTCGATCGGCTGGCCCACACGAGGGGTGTTCTCGAGGACCCTGCCACGAACGCTGGTCGTTTCTCCGCTGGACGAGTGTCGCTTCTCCGCGGGACGAGTGTCGATTCTACGCGGGACAAGGGTCGCTTCTCCGTGGGACCATGGTCGTTTCTTTGTGGGACGAGGGTCGTTTTGGCGCGGGGCGGAGTGCGGCGGGGGAGAGACCACTCCCAAGCGCACCGTTTGGCAGCAGCGGAGGTTGAGGTCCTGTCGGGCTTTTTCTGGGCTAGCCAGTTTTCGTAGTCCGACAAGCCCGCTCCAACGGCTTGCCGAAATGCACCCTGCCCTGCAGTCAATAAATAACAAATCATAAACGGCACAGCGGACCCCGACTTCCAACGAACCCCCATTTACACGAAGGCACGCTCATTTTTACTCGGCACGATTTTGCATTACGAACCGCGTTTCAACATTCCTTTTCGATTTCGAAGACATTCTATGTTCAGCATTCTAGGGGGCGGAGCTCTGCAACGCCCGAAAAGATAACTTTTATCTCATGTACAATTTACTTGTTGACCGATTGTACATTACTCCTTCTTGTTTTATCTTACAACCGGCTCGACACACAACTGCCTTGTAAGTTCCCGCGCTCGCGCGTACGCTCTCGCCTCGCTTCATCCGTCCGCTTCTTATTGTAGCCCATGGAATACAATCCGCTGGGTCCGACTCCCATTGCCTTCTGATATCCGCGCTTATTTTCGTGCATCGTCTCGGACTAGTACTAACTAGTCCTATAATACCCGATTTTTCCATTAGCATATACCGGTTGGGTTTTATTAGCGACACTGAAACTGTTGTGCACTTTCACGCAAATGAACCATACACTTTTTCCTAATCATGCAATAAGCAACAAATAATGAATGAAAAGAGACAAAGGTATTCTAAACAAAAGCGATGTGCTGTATGGCCCTTTACAGTTAGAAAGAAACGTTGGATGTAGGAGGTTACCAATTATTATGTGTAAGTGTTCGATCACTACTTGGAATATTGTAAGACGTAAAAGTATCATAAAAGGTCTATAGCGCGGCGGTTGTGCCCTTACATATCAGGAACTCTGATTTGTGTGCTTATATATATATATATATATATATATATATATATATATATATATATATATATATATATATATATATATGGCTTCCATGGGCATCTGCATGGGCGGCTCATCGTCAGCGCGCGGTATGTTTGTTTGGTTGCGCAACGACGAACAGAGTGGAAAATGAAAATGAACATCTGAAGAAACAGTTGACAGAGCAATCTTCCCCACGATCGTTATTCACCGTGATTATTGAGGGAGTTTCTTCTTGGATGCAAGACCGGGAAATGGCGATTGGGAGTCACATTGCGACGCCATACGTTCCACCTGTGGAGCTTGTAGCGGACCGTTACCTAATGAGTTCTAGTGCTGGGGCAAAATGCAGTCTTAAGCAAAAACACAAAATAGAGGAAAAATCAATGCACTTGCGTTATAGTTCCTTCTTCAATCGATGTTAGTCCGATGCCGACTAGAGATGCTAACATATAATCCGAGTAATGGATAGACGTGGCAGCAGCACAATCACAAGCAGCAGCAAAACCGAAAGCAGCACGACGCGAGCGCGTAGAAATTGTTGTATTCAAAATTTGTGAATTTAAACAAATGGTACAAAATGATCGGTAACGGAAATGATAAAAACAAAGATAAAATACCGTGTAATCACAACCACTACAGAACTCCCCCTAGAGCTTGCGCTGGTAAGCAAGGCTCGATATGTCGTTCATGGAACGTATTGTGCTAGTTTAGAGGGGAATGAAACAACACGACCTGAACGTGTGTGGATAGGGTCGCTTGTTGGGGGCACAGGGATTCCGGGGTTTGGGAATCGGTTATGCGTTTGTCATTGGGCAACGGCCCAGGCACAGGAGGGTTGTGAGTTGTAGTGGTTGATTCTGTACCATCTGACGTTGGCTCGACGTATGCGGGTTTAAGACGGTCGATGCTCACAGACTCCTTGGATCCATTCTTATCCAGGACGAAGTATTTCGGTTTCCGTGACAAGACCTTGAATGGACCTTCATAAGGCGGTGTCAAAGGTCTTCGAACCGCATCGATTCGGATAAAGACGAACGGACAAGTGTGTAAGTCTGCATGTATACGCTGCTCGCGCGTGCTTAGTCGAGGTGGAGTCGGTTTAATGGATCGAAAATGGTGCTTTAGGCGTTCAGCATAGGACGTAGGATTCAGTTCGCCGGTGGTTCGTGAGTCTAGTATCATCTCGCCTGGGAGTCTGAGGGTGGTGCCAAAGACAAGTTCGGCTGGGCAGCATCCGATATCTTCTTTGACGGTATTGCGAATACCAAGAAGAATAGCTGGAAGGCGTTCAGACCAACGGGCATCAGGCGAACTAGCTGTAATGGCAGCTTTCAGTTGTCGATGAAATCGTTCGACAAGGCCATTGGCAGCAGGATGATACGCAGTCGTCTGGAAATGAGTACAACCAAGCAGTCGACTCAAGTCACGGAAAAGCGTGGAACTGAATTGAGACCCTCCGTTAGTAGTGACAGTGGCTGGCACACCAAAGAATGAAATCCACGATTCAATGAAAGCACGTGCAACAGTTTCAGAGGATATATAGCGTAAGGGAATTGCTTGGGGAAAACGAGTAAATCTATCAACACAAGTCAACAGATAAGTGAAACCGTTAGAAGCTGGTAACGGTCCTACTACATCAAGATGAATGTGTTTGGAACGGGCTTCGGGGAGTGAAAAAGTACCGGGAGTTGTAACAGTGTGTCCGTAAACCTTGCTAGTTTGACAACTAAGACAGGTTTTGGCCCATTGTCGGATGTCTGTGCGCATATTGGGCCAGAGGAAACGGTCGGTAATTAGCTTCACCGTAGATCGAATACTGGGGTGCGATAATCCATGAAGATGGTCAAAGACCACTCGCCGGTAGGACTGTGGAACAAACGGTCTAGGTTTACCGGTGGAAATATCGCAGTAGATTCTGGCGTCAGAATTGAGCACAGGCAATTGCAAGAGTTTTAACGTAGTGTTTGATCGAAGCTGTGTTAATTCTGGGTCATTGGCTTGGGCAACAGACATTTGTTCTAGATCAATGGGTGAGCGTGAAAACTGATGGATGTGAGCACGGGATAATGCGTCGGCGACAAGATTGTTAGGACCGTCAATATAGCGAATATCAACACAAAACTGGGAAAGATAATCAAGATGTCGAGTCTCTCTGGGGGAGTAACGATCAGAAGTTGCACGAAAAGCATACACAAGGTGCTTATGATCTGTCAAGAGGACAAAACGTCGACCCTCAAGAAGGTGACGAAAATGCTTTACGGCCAGGTACATGGCAAGGAGCTCTCGACCGAACGTACTGTACCTGGTCTGGGGAGGTTGAAGCTTCCGTGAAAAGAAAGACAAGGGTTGAATTTCGTTATCCACGAGCTGCTGCAATACGGCACCAACGGCGGATTGTGAAGCGTCTGTCTTGAGAATGAGAGTGGCGCTGTCGTCCGTTCTCAAGTAAACGAGTGAAGTAACTTGGCTCAGCTTTTGCTTGACGGTGTTAAACGCTGCTTCGGCATCTGGAGTGAAGGTGAACTTTTTGGGATTAACTTTGAGCAAATCTGTTAAAGGTTGAAGGATTGCAGCACAGCCATGTATAAACCGTCCGTAGTAGTTAACCATGCAGAGGAACCGGCGCAGGTTTTTAACGGATTGTGGCAATGAATAATCCAGTATGGCTTGCGTATTATCCGTCAATGGGCTTATCCCGTTGGCGTCAATTCTGTGACCTAGGAAGTCGATGGAAGCTTGGCCAAATACGCATTTGTCAGGGTTAATGGTGATGCCATGATGTGCGAAACGTTAGAAAAGTGTTCGTAGGTGAGTTAAGTGTTCGTCGGCAGAATCACTTGCAACTAAAACGTCATCAATGTAAACAAAGACAAAGTCGAGCCCACGGAGAACTTGGTCCATGAAGCGTTGGAAGGATTGCGCGGCATTTCGAAGACCGAATGGCATACGGAGAAACTCATACAAGCCAAAAGGGGTGGTCACTGCCGTTTTTGCAATATCTTCCGGGGCCATGGGAATTTGGAGATACGCCCTGACAAGGTCAATCTTAGAAAAGATGGATTTCCCAGACAATCCCAATGAAAAATCATGAATATGAGGGATAGGGTACCTGTCAGGAATGGTAACGGCGTTAAGTGCCCGGTAATCACCGCATGGACGCCTAGCACCGGACTTTTTGGCTACCAGATGAAGCGGGGAGGCTCAACCACTATTGCATGGGCGAATGATTCCGAGGTTATGCATGTGCTCGAATTCGCGTTTAGCCGCTTGGAGCTTGTCAGGTGGAAGACGTCTCGGTTTGGCTGACACGGGTGGACCTGTGGTGACGATATGGTGACGAACCTCGTGTTTGGGCTCGGTAGAGTCGGTATTAGATTGGACCAAAGCCGGGAATCGCTGAAGCAATGATGAATACGGCGTAGGGTCTGGCATGAGTACGCGAAGTCCGACAGAAGTGACCGGGGCGAGATGGCAAGGGACAGTGAGCGAAGTGCTGTCGTCCCGTAACTTCCTGCAACGTAGGTCGACGACGAGGCCGAATTTGCTAAGGAAGTCGATGCCAATTATGGGTTTCTGGACGTCTGCGATGGTGAAGATAAAAGGAAATACGCGTCGTAAACCAAGGTTTAGGTGCAACAGCTTCTGGCCGTATGTCGCGATCTTAGTCTGGTTAGCCGCCTGTAACGTAAGTCCGGCTTGTTGCAGAGGGCGTTTTTCCAAAGATCGTGGTATAACGCTGATTTCTGCGCCTGTATCGACCAAAAAGTGAAGTTTAGTCGTGGAATCAAATACGTACAGGAGGCGACTGATAAGTTGGCCAGCGGCAGCCGTCGCCATTACTGGCTGGCTTCGACGTTTCCCGATTTGGAAGTAGCGAAAGCCTTTGGGTGAGTGCACCCTGGGCGGCAGTTTCGTGCAGCATTACCAAACCGGTTATGGAAGTAGCAATAGGAGTGCGATGATCGTCTGCGAGAGTTGCTGCGAGGCCTGCTTGTGGAAGAGGATCTTTGGTACGGTGTTCGAGCGCGGCTAAGGTGGGAAATGCTGAGTTCTAACTTTGAGAGCCTCTCGCTAATGGAGTCGAGTGTGGCAGTCCCTGAAGTGCTTGTCGTGGACGCCTCAACCATATGATTCACAGCGTTTTTAAAGAAATTTTCGTGTACCTTATCGGCCGCTTCCGCCAGCTTAGTCAGTGGAATGTCCTCAGCCAATACAGCTAGTATCGCCGTCGTGTTAGCTGGAAGACACTTAAGCCAGAGTTGGCGAAGGATGGAATCATCCAAGGTTGCTGAACCGACAAGGGAACGCATATGTCGTAGGAGCTGAGACGGTGTACGATCACCAAGCTCGACGCCGGAGAGTAGCTGTTGGAGGCGTGACTCGTCGGATGAGGTTGTGCGTTTTAAGATGGCTGCCTTAAGCATATCATAAGGTGAGTCAGTCGGCATAGGGTCGAGGATATCAATGACCTCTGAAGCCACGTGTGTAGGTAAATGGGCAGTAACGTAAGAAAACATTGTAGATTGCGAGGTAATCTTACGAAAACGAAAGATAGATTCAACTTTAATAAACCAAACACGTGGGTTCGACACATCGAAGGATGGCAAAGAAAATGTAACGGAATTTTCAGATAACTGTTCACAAGAAGGTTGAGCATACATAATAAGGAAAAAAACAAGGTATTCAAAAAATACGGGGTCACCAATTATGTAGCGGACCGTTACCTAATGAGTTCTAGTGCTGGGGCAAAATGCAGTCTTAAGCAAAAACACAAAATAGAGGAAAAATCAATGCACTTGCGTTATAGTTCCTTCTTCAATCGATGTTAGTCCGATGCCGACTAGAGATGCTAACATATAATCCGAGTAATGGATAGACGTGGCAGCAGCACAATCACAAGCAGCAGCAAAACCGAAAGCAGCACGACGCGAGCGCGTAGAAATTATTGTATTCAAAATTTGTGAATTTAAACAAATGGTACAAAATGATGGGTAACGGAAATGATAAAAGCAAAGATAAAATACCGTGTAATCACAACTACTACAAGCTGTCGCTTGCAACCCCCATATTGATTCGGTTTCTTCCATACGCTCGTAAGCAGATGTTGATGCACTGGCGAAATGCGGGGATAAGCTCATTGCATGATGCGGGCAGGCACTGGGTGGTGGAATGCACCCGTGGTGCGAAAATGCGGCGGTATAAGGTGATGGATGACTCTTGCGTTGTGAACTTCACCTACTATGGCGAATGCCATGTGCGCACATGTGCCACGTCACCGCTATGAAGGGGAAGTCTACTGCCAGTATTGTAGGAGATTGCAGATGGAATGCTCCATGCAGTCGGCCGTTTGATTGCTCCCCGGTGGCTGCAGGATTAACGGATTTGACCTTCTTTGATGCAGGAGATGTCCTTGAGCTACGCCCGGTGTACAGGGCGACTAAACTTTGCAAGACGGAGGAGATGATGGCGGAACTGAAAACGCAGGTTTGCAGCCTTGGATCGGCGCGGCACGACACAGTACTGAGGAGTCTTAGGAGGCTGGCGGAGTTGATGTCCGAGGATAGTGATGTATCGCTGTACAGCACTCCGCGGTACTGCAGTGACCCTATTCCGCTGGACGTGGAAGACTGGCACGCTCGGTTAATGGGACGTTCGTGCCACAGAACGGCGAGATGTGGACTGGCAAATGATGGGGACAGCGTGCCGAGCACAAGCTCCGTGCACGCTAACGATGATCGTAACGTGCCGGCGGTTATTTATTCAGAGGACCAGCGGGGAGAATGGGAAACCTGCATCGTGTGGCTCCAGAAAACGGAAATCTCCCATGAAACTGCGAGTGACGGAGATTCCTGCGCAATACACCTCGGCACGTCTTTCAAAATGTCGGCTTCTCGGAACCACCACCTCTGCTCCTTCTAAAGCGGAAAAGAGGCGCAGGATACCCGATCCGTCGGTATTAGACCTATGCGCATTTTGTCTAAGGGAGGAGGATAACGCAACCGTTGGTAATGAAGTACTTCGGGTTATGTGTCGTATGCCAACGTTGGTTCCATCAAAGTTGCGCGGCATACAACGCCGAAGAGGAGTATACCTGCCTGCACTGTGATCGCTGAATGGAAGGCTAAGGCGGTGCGTGAAGATCCTTGTGAATGGCAGCCATTTGGTAAGGTGCACGTTAACCGAAATTTCCAACTAGGCCTCCTTGCAGTGAATCATTGCCGCCGTAAGGTGCAGTCCGGGGATTGATATCAACTGAAGTACACTTTCCGTACCTACCGTTTACGATGACATGTCATTGTAGAATGGGTTCCCGCGGAAGGAGTGTTTGCACATCATCGGCACCTATGTGATGTATCCGTTACCCATCTTGCTAATGATTACGTGCAGGACATATGCGTTGCAGCATGAACGACGCCCCCTACACGTGGAATTACGATGGGTAGGTTGCTCACTTAACCATGGTAACTCTTTTTACGCAGTTCTTCCAATTTGCAGAGGTGCCGAGGGAACAGCGTTATGGGTGATTATCACCTTCACCACATCGCGCTTCTGATGCACCGTTACCCTCATAAGGATATATGACAGCTTGGGTTCCCATGCTGTGCGCCTTGTCATCTCAGATCGCCATGTTGCACCGTAAGTTGAGAATCACATGGCCATAATTTTGTTGTAAAATAAGTCGGTGGCTTGCTATGAATACGTAGGAAGATTGGCTCCGTTATTTGTAGCGCACCTATTGCCACATGTTTTCAAGATTACCATGTTCCTTAGCGTGAATGTGTTGTGTACCCTAACTAATAAGATAAGTTATGGTCTAAGGTAAGTAAGTAAACATGAAAAAGTAAGTGAAGGCAAGACGAACGCATTAAGTAGGGTACAAGCAGCGGAGGTAACGCGACAATGGTCCAAGTGGCTCAGAGAAATAAGTGTATCATGCCATGCGTA
>CALYDF020004741.1:0-15526 GCA_944474145.2 Dicrocoelium dendriticum | reverse complement strand
TGTAGAGGTGGTTGACCGGTTTCTTTTCCTCTACCGATCAACACCGAATCCACGAGAGCCAGACGGAGTCTCTCCAGCACAAGCCATGATCAACCGGAAGCTCCGCATGCCCTTTGACGCCGTCCGACCGGGCTCGGAGTCCTCTGTTGGTGAAAGAAACCGCAGAATGTAACAGGAGTTTAACCGGCGGCATGGAGCAAAGAAGCAATCATTCACGCTTGGACAGAGCGTGCTAGTATGTGACTACCGGGAAGGCCATGCGAAACGGACACCAGGGACGGTCAAAAGCAAGCGCGGAAACGTCATGTATGACGTGAAGGTAGGCGCACAGCTTTGGCCACGGCATGCAAACCGGTTACGGCCCACATTGTGCCAGCCAGAACAAGAAAGGCCTACTGACCTCCCGTTCGATTTACTGGTGGAAACTTTCGACCTGCCGAAGGTAGCAGTGGACGACTGCACAGGGTCGAGTAACGAATCCAGAACATGAACATCGGAACAAAGTTCTCGGGCGCTTCTGCCAAGGAGGTGGACCGACAGGCAGAGAACACGGTCCCGAAGACTGCAAGTTAATCCCAGGCTTTCCTATTACACCTCGGAACATATCTCAGGAGGGGAGGTGTCCGGGAGAAAGTAAGAATTGCCATGGAAATTCCCTATTTTAGTGATTAATCGATTATTAACGATTATCGCATCGATTTCGAACGTTCCTGAACTTTCTTCTTCTACACGTAATCAAAATCCACCTGACATCTCGGCAAAAGATATGGGGAACCACTAACCTTAGCAGCTGACCTTCCAATTCTAGAAGTCGAAGGTCACTAGAGACATGTAAATACAGCCAAGGTCCGCAAATGTTGTACAGTGTTCGTTGGCTGCGATTAATACGTTATTTGTCAGGGTCATTGGCGTTGCTTTTTTCCTTCGGTTCGGCTAGAAGTTTTGTGGAGCAGTGAATTGTTATTTTTGGAGTTGCGTCTGGTGAGAAGATTATAACACAAATCGTCTTCAGACGGTCCACCACCGAACCACCTGCCTCTCTGCCTGGAGTAAGTTAATCACCTACACATTCCAACCCTCAGACTTTCAATGACCCAGCCGCCAGCACCCATCTGTGCTCCGACGACCCACACCTTGTTTCCCCAACTACAAACCTTAGCGGCTCCACCCCTCTAAACCGAAAGACGGTGCACTGCCGGTCATCTGCTGACCGGCAGCATCCTAATTACTCCCGCACTCATCACGCAAACTGGCCGCACCTGTATCTACACAAAAGCACAGGGCCTCGTGTCCAAACTACCGTAGCTCTAATCCCGACTTCTATCAACACCAGCGGACCTAATAGCTATAACGGAAACTTGGCTCTCCGGCGACATAACCGACGGTGAAATACAACTTCCTCACATGTCAGTTCTCCGCTCTGACCGCACAACCTTAGGTGGCGGTGTCGCACTGTACTATGACATCTCCCTAAGTTGCGGCATGTTAACAAACACTGCACTCCAGTCTCCAGACACCATGTGGTGCGAGGTCGGACTAACCGCCAAACACTCCAGCTGTCTTGGTATCCTTTACCGCCCCCCAAACAACTCACCCGAGAAGGTTGCACGGCTACTGCACGAAGTCCACCTTATGTTATCCCACAAGCGCATACACTTTCTTATCATGGGTGATTTCAACCTGCCCCGTCTATCTCACTCCGTCCCGTCTGCTAACTCCTTTGCATCAGGCCACATTGACCTTCTTCACACGGCCCCGTTGTACAACCACACGTATCAGCCAACCAGATTCCGATCCAACAACCAACCATCCCTGCTAGATCTCGTCCTCACTAACGAAGAACTGATGGTTAAGCACGTTGAGGATGATGTCCCTTTGAGGATTTGCGACCACTGCGTCCTCCGTTTCGATTTTATATGCTTCGCCGAAAAGCTCGTCAGCACGCGAAACGCTGGACTGATTAGGGAAATTTGAACCTTCTCATTTCCGCTAACAACTGGTCACCCGCGCCCCAATCGAGTGCCGGCAGCGTGTGGTCAAGCTTTTGCCCCACCCTACGTGAACTCTGCTCCACTACGACGACGTGCAAAGAAGTTTCCAAAGGTAAGAGACGCCCAGCACTCATCCGAATTCGTACACGGAAATGGATTGCCTCCAGGAACACGGCATGGAGAAACTATCGCTCCCATCCAACGACCACTCACTGGGAATATTACCGATCCATCCGTAACCAATGCGTCCATCTTGTACGAGAAGATAAGAGTGAGCAACAGCGTCAGCTTATGCGTAAATTTTCATTCATTCCCAAAGCCTTGTATAGTCAAGTCAATAGTCTTCGACAAGTCAAGCACGGTGTCACCGCATTGACGACCCCTACAAGGCTCACGAAATCCGCTAACGCGGCAGCAGAAGTCCTGTGCCAACAGTACGCATCCACATTCTCCGTTCCATCAATGCACACAATGACGGTACCTTCTTCGGTTTCACCCCTAACTTCCCTGACGACTGTTCATTTCACTCCGGAGAAGATCCTGGCGAAATTCAAATTCCTGCGTCTAACGGCCTCTCCTGGCGCTGATGGTTTCCACCCACGGCTCTTGCGAGCGTGCGCTGCAGCTCTAGCTTTAGCCCTAGCGGAGCTGTTCACCCACTTCTTCTTGCAATGCAAAGTTCCCAATGATTGGAAATGTGGGACTATTACACCAATCTACAAAGGCGGTGCTCGCAAAGATCCGGCCAATTACCGACCGACAACTATCCTATCTAAGATCTCCAGAGTGATGGAATCAATCGTCGCAGACGCTTTAATGGACCACATGGTGGCTCAGAAATTTCGCTCTGATTGCCAGCACGGTTTTCGGCGTCAACCGTCCCGCCTGAGTAACCTGCTACTTGCCAGGGACAGCTGGACAACTGCAGCCGACTCTGGCCAAGAAACGCATGTTATCTTCCTGGATTTCGCCAAAGCCTTCGACAAGGTCGACCACAAGAATCTGCTGCGGAAACTGTCCTCTTACGGCGTTTCAGGGGACTTGATGGACTGGATCTGGAACTACCTCCAAAACCGTACCTTCCAAGTACGCTTCGACGGAGCGTTGTCTCCCCGCATCCTTGCCACAAGCGGAGTTACACAGGGGTCTGTTCTCGGACCGCACCTCTTCCTAGCCTTCATTGACAACGTCACACCGCAAGTGGAGTCTTCGCTGCTACTATATGCTGATGACGCGACGCTGTGGCGCACAATTAACCTTCCGGACGATGCACACGCACTTCCGACTAACCTCGATCGTCTACATCAGTGGTCCATAGAAAATAACCTTCCATTTTACGCTTCGAAATGTCGCGTCCTTTCTACCCGCCCTTCCGCTTTTTCTCCTATATATTACCTGGGAGCGTCTATCCTTCAGATCTCTTCAGCCGAAAGAGACTTAAGTATGATTACCCAGACGAGTCTTTCCGGATCCGCTTCCTGCCGGTAAGCAGCAGCTGTTGCTAACCGCATGGTGGGATTGCTTGAACGAGCCTTCGGTCAAATTGACCCCAGCAATTCCCGCCTCCTCCTCAACGCTTTTCTTCGACCCCACTTTGAGCTCGCTATTCAGGCTTGGTGCCCTTGGTTGTTGAAGGACCAACGCATACTCGAAGCCCCACAACGTCGAGCTACCAAACTGGTCCGAGGTCTCAAGCGCCTAGGTTATCCACAACGACTTCATTGCCTGGGCCTCTGCTCGCTTAAGTACCGACGTCTACGGGGCGACCTGATCCTAGTATTCATGACCTTATCCAACCCTGGATATCCCTGTCGCCACCTACTC
Organism: Dicrocoelium dendriticum; assembly: GCA_944474145.2. Classification (NCBI taxonomy): domain Eukaryota; kingdom Metazoa; phylum Platyhelminthes; class Trematoda; order Plagiorchiida; family Dicrocoeliidae; genus Dicrocoelium; species Dicrocoelium dendriticum. The sequence continues at coordinate 11,711 of CALYDF020004741.1, read as the reverse complement.
ACACTGCACTAATCGGGCTCCCACCTAAGTGGCCACCCACTCAGGCTCACACATCAGCATGGTTGGCTGAACTGTAGAGGACACTACTTCTCCTTGCGAATCTGCCGACCGTGGAATGCTCTGCCTGCCCATTTGGTCTTGGCAGCCACTGTGGCGGACTTTAAGACCCGCATGGACTGTCATCTGGCTGAGTTACACCGCGATATTCCCTAATATAACCACATCCTACTGGATGGAATTTCTTTCTTTTTTTCTTCTACCTACTTTCTTTCCAAAGCCGTTTCGGAGAAGGTGGTGGGATGTCTCGCTTTGAGCCGGCGTGCATTCTGTTTAAATGCCACATAAGCCCGATGAAGATACGGCTAACACGCGAGTCCATCCCGCTATAAGTTTGCTTGACCTTTCATTAGACCCGACACGAACCTTTTACCCTATGGGTCATGTAAAGCTCGAGCTTTTATTCCCATTAAATACAAGGTTCCAATGTTCCAATGTAGAGGGGTGTAGCCTGTACCGGGAGCCCAGAGAGCGATTTGAGAAGACAGATCGAGTTGCAGGGAATCCTTTATTGGTACAATAAAAGCTGCCCTGTTATCTAGCTATAAAGGAACGACACCGTGGACGCCCTAGCTAGGGGAACGGAGCATGCACAGCACACACGGCAGTCTGAGACCTACTTCACAACGGTCGGTGATCAGCAGGCGACTGGGAGGTTGCCGTGGCGAACAACAAGCAACTATGCCTTGGTGAAGGAAAAGGGAAGATGACATTGTGATCTAAGAGCTGTTAATGTAGAGAAAAATGCCATGGGTTTCAACACGATCCTAGGTTGATGTGAGTATGATGATAGTTTGAATGCACCGTAAAGTGCGTTGTCGGATTCAGTCGCTGTCATGGCTGTCGACGATACCGCTGCTTTCCGTGTTGTCTTCCTTCAGCGTGTGTATCGCACTTTTGAGAAGTTCGAAAGTGACTTAAAGCGCTTCCAAATGCGTACTGTATCATGTTTTTCAAAGCAGATGTCCTGACATCGGTGGGGTCTAGGAGGAAAACCGGAAAAGAGTTGCCTCAGGGTGTGCGCTACAGATCCGTACACTATAGATGTGTGCATTGTTCCCGAAGAGGATACACATGCAAGCGGTAAGTTCACATGTAATGTTTGTGAGACGCTTAATAATTTTAGGTACAAAAGTTATGACTGCAAGGCGCATATTGCCATAAGGCATAACGACTGGTGCTATGACATAGTATCCTACAGCGTTGAACACAGTCATAACTTTCATGCAGGAAAGCCGTTTCTCTGTGTCACCAACAGACGGCTCCCGCGGCATGTGGAAAAGGACATCTATCGTATGATGCTGTCGTTCAAGGACACACGCGAGCTTAGGAAGTATGCGTTGGTGCACTACGGTAGGAGGTTGAACCGTTACGACCTCCGGAACATAAGAGATAAGATGAGGGGAAAGGTTGAAGGGTACTCGGTGGAAGCTGTGATGCATTCGCTTGAGAGCGTCGGTCAATGTAATGTGGCGTATGAGGAGCCGGAAATACTGTCCATATTTTTCGTTCCCGGGTACGTTCGTGACCTCGTGGAGCTTTATATTGAGGTATTGCTGGCGGACGCAACACACCAGATGAACTGCGGTGGCTACATAATGGGGCACTGCATGTTGGTATATGTGCATGGTAATAGGCGTTCAAACTTCTACGCGTTGCTTCCTAATGAGACAACGGCATCCTACATGAACGCGGTGCGCAACATGCGCCTGTTACCAGATATTGATGCAGCAAGGACGGTAGTGATTGAGGAGTGCATGACCCAGGTGCATGCATTCCAAAAAGTGTACCCCTGTACGCGGATAGTGTTGTGCCATTTCCACTTGCTGAAGGATGTCATCCGTTGTTGCAACGGGTTGTCCGCGAAAAGTGCAACGGACAGGTTGCTTATTAAGCAGTGGGTATGGAACTTAGTGTGCGTTAGGAGCCCCCGGTTGTTCGTCCGGTATTTGACAGACATTAAAAACCGAAACGCCGACGCCCATAGGTACTTAGTGCGGACCCGGTTGCCGTTTGTCTCATCATGGGCAGCGCACCGCTTGACGTCGACCTGTCTGTTCGGCTGTTTTACAACAAACCGCGTGGAAAACAAAAATAAGCATTTAAAGAGCGGTCTTTCCGAGCGAACGTCCTTATTAGATCTGTTTACCGCGGTTGTTAACCGCGTGCTTGATGCCCAAGCTCAGTGGAAAGAGCTGACAGACAACACCGACTTGTCGTGGCACCCAATAGACTCTTGTTTCCATAGCCTTGGGCAGGCTGCGTTTCAGTTTTCATGTTATGCAAGGACGCGCCTGCGATGCCATTACACTAGGGAGAAGGTGACAGGGACCGAGTTGTCCGACGATAGATGTCAAGTGCAAGGTACCCGTAGACGGTACACCGTGTTAATGCGTGAGGTGATAACGTGCCAATGCAGCTTCAGTCGGCAATGGCTGCTGTAAAAGATCTTAAAGCCCGCCGTGAAGCAGGAATAAAGGGTCTCCGCCTTGTGGGTCTTCGGGTGGTGAGCCGGCGGTCCAATTCCGCCCTACCAGAGCCGGTTCTGGTGTCGCACGATCCCGGACTGACAATGTTAAATCCCTTCAGGTGACCGTAAGCAATGTGCGTAGCTTACGAAACAAGCTGTGCGAAGTCGGCGCCCTTGTTGATGACTGCCGTCCAGCTGTTTTCGCTTTCACTGAGACGTCGTTGTCCACCGACGTCACGAACAGTGAAGTGTGCTTGCCAGGCTACGCACTGCTGATATGTGACCGCACCTCTGTTCAGCGCGGAGGTGGCGTTGATTCGTACGTTAACTCCGCACTTACTGTTTTTAAGACGTATAGTTTCAAAGCATCAGACGGTGAGATTGCAAAACCCGCAGTTAACCAGTGCATTGCCACCGCGCAATTTAAAGTCCTTCTAGTCTATAGAATCTTCGACAGCGTTGCTAAGGGGTATGTTGATTCCCCCCGCGAACATTCGGCAAATAGGTGTTTAGTGATAGAGGAATTTAATCTTCTCGATGGTGACTGGCAGAATTTTTCCTGCGACGCTATTACATGATGCTTGGCTACCGAGCTTCTCGAGCTGGCCTTGCATGCTTCCCTGCACCAATTTGTCGATCGGCCCACTAGCTTCATGCTGCATCAAAACCCGTCCCTCTTGGCTTTGATCTTTACTAAATCCATTGATTTGGTCTGGAATATTGTATACAACCCCCTTCTCGGTGCTAGCGACCACGCATGCCTCTCATTGTAGTTTGCTCTTAGTCATCAGACCAATGATCATCCCGATGGAGTTCCAAATATATGGCGCGCGGACTTTCAGACAAAGAAAGCCAAGGCCGCAACTTCGCCCTGTTTCATTTTGGAAAGTGATGACGTTCAAACCGCACGGGACAGATTTAAATCATACTTGAATGAGCTCTCTCTCCCCCATTTACCACTATCTGGCAGAAATAAATCTAGGGCAAAACAACCCTGGTTTGCTCTGCTGTACGCAAACAACATAAGCGACGAGCCCGATGTTGGCGTACTTACTTATCTGCTCCTTCATTATGCACCTGCAAGTGATATCGTGAGGCTCGAAATGTCTGCAGGCAGCATCTACGAGGTGCTCGTCTATAGCATGAAGTAGAGCTTGCTCGTATGGCCTCATCAAACCCGAAACGCTTCGTCGCTTATGTCAAAAGACGAAGCAACATGAACTCGTGCATCCCAGTGTTGTTTGGCTCTGACGACACTGCTGCTGTCCCGGATCAGGAGAAAGCTTGTTTGCGCGGATAACAGTATGCTGGAGCTTATGTTCGATAGTAACAACCGCCGCATATCAGTCTCCAGGCAAACGTTCCTGAGGGCTCCCACTTGGAGGAGATTTCTATAACGGAGGCTCAAGTGCTCCGGCTTCTGAGGCAATTAAATCCAAGTAAAGCTGCCAGTGGGGACGCCATTTATCCCAAACGGTTTTACGTGTTGGCTGATAAACTATGCTGCCCGATTACGCAACCTTTTGTGAAATCTCTACGAGGTTGCTCTCTACCCAATGACTGGAAGGAGGCTATTGTTTGTCCCATTTTTAAGAAAGGTGATAAGCACCTCCCTGATAACTATAGCCCGGTCAGTTTAACGCGCGTACTGGTCAACTTATTGGAAAGCTTGTGAAGGACGCTCGCAACGGACACTTGGAAGCGTTTGAGTTAATTAATCTTTCTAAGCACAACTTTTATGAGGGCTACTCTTGCCTTACCAACTTGTTAACGGCTCGTGAACACTGGGCGGAAGCCATTGATTGCGGGAAGGCAGTTGACGTGCTGCTCGTTAACATTTTCAAAGCTTATGACACCGTTCCACATTCGAACCTTTTGTACAAGCTGATTGCCTATGGTATTACTGGACCAGTCTTACGATGGATTTCAGCTTTTCGAATCAGAAGGGAAATGTGTGTGCGGGTGGGCTCAAGCCTGTCCTTCTGCCAATGTGTTCTCAGTGGCGTTCCGCAAGGATCGATCCTTGGCCCCCTTCTCCTCACTTTCTACGTCAATGATCTACCTGATAAATTGGCTGTGCCATCGCTAATGTTTGCGAATGACTTGAATCTCTGATTCACGACAGACGATCCGATTGGTCTGCGGACCCCACAGATGGCTCTGCATAGACTTCGGGATTTTTCAATTTTGGGGCAGTTGCCCGGTAATTTAGCCAAATGTTCAGTTTTACACGTTGGTCGGAATGACCCGCCGACGCGTCATTTGCTTGGTACCAACGAACTACCGCGAATTCAATTCCAACCTGACCTCGGTGTTTTGCTGTCATCCAACTTTAAGTCCAGTGAACACTGGACGGCAGCTGCGCGCAAAGGTTTCAGCAGTTTGTGGATGATTTGCAGGTCAATGGGGATTACCAACCCCGAAATGTTCGTTAGACTAGTTTCGGCTTTCGTAAGGCCGCGCTTGGAATGCTGCGTTCAGGCTTGTCCTATATGCCTGGTTCGTGATAAGATGGCAGTTGAAAGAGTCCTGCGGTCCGGGACGAAAATCATGCACCGATTAGAGAAGCTGACGTACCCTGAGAGGCTACTTATGTTAAATGTTTAACATGTTTAACAGGCGGCTTCAGGGCGACTTGGTCCTCACATATCGTATATTGATGGGTCAGCTTGGTCCTGGACTGTTTCGCCCTACTCGAGCTCCAACCCTTCATGGCCACCATTAAATTTGCGCAAAACTCGGTCTGATCGGGTTTGGGCAGCTTCTCGGTTATCGCGTAGGGGCATAGCTTATCGGAACGCATTGCGTGCAGAAGTCGTAATGGCACCGACGGCGAAAGAGTTCGAGCATCGACTTGACTTCCTCTGTCTGCAGTTTAACGTCTTCCCCTCCATGTCTTAAACGTTGCTCGTCTACTGCAACCTGCGCTTCTTTAACTCATTTTATGGTACATCTTAATTTTGCCTAGGAAATTTGATAAGCCAGTCTTCTCTGTTTCCTTTCCTTTACTGACCTTACTGTTTTCTTTTATTCTTCTCGTGGCCGGCACAGCGGGGACTGCTAGTGCAGGGCAGTGGTAATTGTTTGTTTGCCCATGTGAATCGTGTGTGTTGAGTTGGCTCTCATTTAGCACCTCAAGGCACCGGTTTTCCTGTTGGATCAACCAAGTCTTCAAAGGTTGAACAAGCGCGGAATTTTCTTATTGTTCCGGTCCCACTTGAACTTGAACTTAAACAAATCTCCGGTGTCACTGTTCTCAGCAGCACGTGGCTGGGGCAGGACGGTCGTGGTGCCTTGATTCCCGAAACCCAGCATCATTTGTAAAATATGGTGACGAAAAACCATCGGTTACTTTCCCCAGGGGGCCGCATATATCATGTGAAAATTATCATGTCTGCCGGTAAGTTCTTTTCCGACAAATCATTTTGAAGATGATTTCGATTACGCTTTATTAATGGTACGAGCGGATGCAGGCAGGACGTTATCATTGGATATGGATGCAAGCGTTGCCATTGGAACGTCCCCGAAGCGTCATAAGTACGTAGCCTGTTATTTGACGTCCTAAAACACTTTGCAAACGGAACGCGATCAGGCTGATTTCTGAGGGGAAAGAGGGAGAAGATTGCCCGCGGAAAAATAAGGAACCGGCCGACGCTACCTACCGTGCGGCACCTCTAGCATTATTTGAGCTTGCGTCAGAGTCTGCATGCATTGTGCAAATCCCCGTGGCATCTTGCAGCTATGCAGCGGACTTGCGGGGCTCAGCACCAAGCCGCTACCACATGTATGCCAACCTGGGGTTAATCTCCCTTGTCCGGGTATGTTATCTCCTAAAGTTATTCCTCGCTGCCGTCAGTTCTAGAAACGGTTAGTCACTCACCACCCACATCGAGAGCAGTAAAGGAGCCCAGGTTTGGCGAGTATATACAATAATTTTTGCTCTCTCATAGGTACACTTGCGCGCATTCAACGAAACCAGAATGCTGTGATGACAGACCTTACACAAATCCTTATGTGCATTATAGGTAATGTTAGAATGTCGACTAAATGCATGCATCGTCTCGTGTAGAAATGAACTGGTGATGGGACAGCCTGTCCAAAAGCATGTCCGAAAAGTTGAATTGCTTAACGGAAGCTTTACGGCATTCACGTAGGAAATGCACATCGGAATTTCCTGTGCAAACTTTTCCGTTTCTGTGCTACTGGTATTTGCTGCTGTTCTGGGCGAAATGCAACCCAAAGATAAATTGGTAACAGATAAATTGGTAACCGTAAAACTACATAGCTATCACTTCATTAGGTGCAATACATGGAAACCGTTCACAGGGGAAATGTGAACGAGGCCAGGAACATGATGTCCGCGTTGATGATGCGCAGTGTCGCATCATACACGAAGCATTCCAGAGCGTAGGGTGTCTGCTCTTTCCGGAAGACCACGGTAAGCTGTAGTTGTTATCTGTAAATCTATTGGAGCTGTGCTGCCTGCTCGATTTGGGTCTGTCGGTGTGACCTCGGATGTCATGAAATCTGTCAGAAACTGGTTGCACACCGTACGGCAAAACGCCCCACAACGTACATCCGACGGAGGCCACAGTAGTCTTGATCATGTAAGCAGTTACGTATACTATCTACTCATACTTCCATTTCAGGCAGTAGAAATTGCGGATCTAAACAAAAGCATTGAAGGCTGAAATTTTCGTAAAATTGTTATGAATGTAATCATTTTCTACATAAATTTGCTTCGTTTCAGTGTTGTTGACACTTTTACTGGATGTGGTTTGGGTTTGCGTTCTTGTTTCTGCGCGGTCTGTGTACAATGAACATTGCACCTTGCATGCGCTTCGTGTGCCACTGTAGAATTATCTCCCTTTCGCTTAGGTAGAACATATATCGTTATAACTACGCAGGTATGCATTCAGGAAGCATGCTAGCAACATTCAGGTGCTAGCTTAGCGCCGAACAGTAAGTTACGTGGAAATAGCATATATTAGCATATATTTTAGCGTACTAGCTGTGCTGAATATGCACTGTACACATAGATGATCATGATTGTTGGCCATCATCACAGGAGTACCAAGCGTTTCTTGAGGATTTTCAAACACCTTCCGGATAGTTGTTAATAATGTCCGGATAGTTTCTAAAAAGGTTTTCAGCATTTCCAAACTATATCCAAAAGAGTTCTAAACAATTGCCGGAGGATTTCTGAAGGATTTCAGAGTACAGATAATCTGGGAAAAGCTAAACTAATCGCATCGCCCTTGAGGAAAGATGCATGGTTTTGGACGATTTTCTAAAGGCAGGTAATTGGAACGAAATTATCGCTAATCATTTTAAAATCGTGATTTTGCGCTTGGTGTGCTTGTAGCGACCTGCAGATAGTCCTTGTTGTTCTGAACTATTTAGCAGCCATATCATATGCCTGTGCTTCATCCGTTCGCTGTCCTTTCTTCAAGAAACATTTCTTATCTCTCTTCTGTTCAGCAAACATAAATCATGTAGTCTGTGCACAGCTGCTTCCAAGCCTCTCAATTCTAAAAGTTCGTTTATCCATTACTCGCTGCAACGTCTGTAATACCTGCGCAGCTAGGAGTCCAGAGTTTGCACCGGCACTTTCCGGCTCAGTCTACCTTGTCAGTAATATCTTAGCACCTTAACCTGACTCAGTATCTGGGAGCCTCTGATTCATATGCTGCGACGTCCACAGTAGCCTTAGTGTATGCATGCATTCTGCCTGTGTAATGTCCTTTCTTCATGTAACCTTTCTTGCTTTCTGCTAGCAGTCCTTCCTAACTCAGCAAGTAAGCGCAAAGCCCCGTCTTAGCCTCTCTATTCTAGACTTTCTCCTATCGTCCTCGACTTTTCTACCTGCAAGCGACCAGCTCTCGGACTAGCTTTCCCTGGCTCTATTCCAAATAGCATGAATTATGTACCTATGCTCCGCCGTGCTTCAGCGCTATATGGTATGCCTCCCATATTAAACTTGGTGTATGCTTGCATTCTTCCTGTCTGCTGTCCTTACTTCATTCAATCTTTTTAGCTCTCTTCTGGCGACCTTCATTATCTTATCCGGTTCGCGCACCGCTGCTCTTTGCTAGATGCTCAGCTGTCACTTACTCGTCTGCGACACCTAATAGTTGTACTTCAGCTCTCGCACTTGCTTCTCACGGCTCAGGCTTTCTTAGTTATATTCCATTAGCACTGCAGCATGATTTGATTATCTGCGCGTCGATGCGTCTTAGCCCGTATATTCTGGATTATTTAACAACCTCATTGCATACTTGCGCTTCTCCCGTTCGCTGTCCTCACATCATAAAATCTCTCTTAGCTTTCTTCTGTCGTGCAAGCATATCCATGTATTCAGCCTAAGCCGCTGTTTTGCCTCATATTTCTGGATGCCCATTTATCCCTTACTCGCTGTAATGTCTCAGCCGCTTTTACCTGCAATCATCCGGCTCTCGGGCTAGCAGTCCGTGGCTCTGTCCAGCTTGGTACTATTATCTTAGCACCCTAGCTGCTGCGATTAGGCCTCATGTTCTGATACACACAGCAACCTTAATGTACGCTTGCATTCCGGCTATTCGCTGCCCTTCGGTCAATTAACCTTTCTTAATTTTATGTTCGTCACTCATCTCAGCTGGTCAGCACACAGACGCCCGTTAGCCTCTTGTTTCTAGGTGTTCAGTTATCACTTACTCGCTGCTATGTTTGCGGCACTTACTCATGTTTGAGTCCAACAGACTCACTGGCTTTTCCTGCATCACCATACAGTAGTACCATGTTCTTAGCATCCTAGAAAACTCGTTTCTCTGCACGACGCTGCGTATACATTTGTTCCGTATGTTCGCTTTACATTAACTGATCTTTATTACTTACTTCTATCGAGCAATGCTTTTGCACCTAGGCAGTACATCCGCCTCTTACCCAATCCTTTGTAGGTGTTCTGTATCCGATTTTGCAGCAAAGGTTCCGACACTTATTTATGTAGGAGACAAACTCTCGCACAGGCATTTCCTCTCTCAGCCGGCCAGAGCACTATTCTTTTAGTACCCTTGTGTCATCATTCTGGCTAGATCCCCAGAACATTTTTACTCCGCGCTTGAGTCCTATCTATCCGCTGCTTTACCACCAATTGACCTTTGAATCTCTTTCATCGCAAGCCATTTATAACTTCACTTACTCATTCTGCTCACCCTATGGAAGTACGCTGGCCACCAGCTGTTCATCCACCATTCAAACACCACTGGTTTTTGAATTCCACTTTCGGTCTTTCCACACAATACTTACAACATAGCAAACCGGTACTGCGTTGTTTGCTTAATGGTGCAACGCTCTGTATTCCATGTAGGTGGTATAAATCAGCCTATACGTCCACTGCTTTTGTAGAACGTTCAAAAGACACTTTCAGCACAATCATTGTTGCACATTGTACATCAGTTTGTCCCCACACTAAATGTTATAACATAGGACCTTAACAATGTTTGTTTCTACGCCTATTCTTTGCCGCCTTGGTTGTCTCTCACCTTCCCTCTTCTCCGAGGTCTGGAACTACTTGCTGATCTGGAATTGGACGGAGAAACCGTTTTTGCCCGGGACGGGACCTAACCCACAAGGAGCTACAAAAACATGGCTGTACACTAAATGGATACAACTGCACTGACTACCATGACCGTTGTCCAGTAATGTTAGCTGGCCACGGTGGCTTCGCATTCCTGAAAAGTACACATACACCTGAAAAATCCAGACGCAAATAACTGAGGTTTTGCTCACCTGGACACTCACAAAGACGGCTCTTCGTGAATCTCTCATCCTTGATTGACCTCAGCTATTCTGGCGGCCCTGATCAAGACATTTGATCAACGAACAGATGAAATTGGAAGTCATTTGACTGCGGAAAGCCGTATGTGAAATCCGTCGGCAAGCTGCTCTGCCAGTTGTAGATTAGTGTGCAAAGGGGTTTCTGACAGTGTTCCAGGTGGTGGTGGGTTTTTGCCTAGCAAGCCTTCTCCATATAAAAGCCACAAATATCCGTTTAACAACACTGCGACGTGGCGGAAGTGACTTGCCGCTGATTAAAGTCACTGCCCACAGCTACATACTGGCAAGTCGACTAAAATCATAATTCAATATTTTCTTGACACGCTCAAGATTTGGAGACTCCTTGCCTACACCTACCACTTGCACTACACATAGTGCCCTGACATGTTGCACTACGTACGCTAGAACCCAACGTCTTTGTTCCTCGTCATTACTTTACAATTTCCGCAGCCTGTACAACTATCGGTTTACTGCTGGTTACATACATAGCAAAGTGTTTGTTGCTAGTTCAAGTTCAGGATCAAGCGGTAATGGAACGATAGGATTACCCTGTGGGTGTTCCTTCTTCGGCAAGTCGCTGAACCAAGAGTTGGCGAACTTTGAAATACTGATGGACTTAAAACAAAGACTGCATCACACCCTGTCCAACCAATTTATGTCCACGTACCCAGCCTTAGCAGTCCCTGCTGGGTCGGTTACGTGAAGTAAGAAAGAGAAAAATGTAAACTCAGAAGACAAAAGAGAAACTGAAAGGGGCTAAGCAAGTCATCATCATCATCAACAGCAGTACATCAGCCATTTGAACTGATGCTTCGCTGCCATACAACCTTGAGGACCTATGAAATATAGAATAAGAAAAGGGAGAGAAAGGGGGACTTACCTGAAAACCTTAATGCGCTAAGCAATCATTCTGTGTCAAGGCGCCTACACCTTGGGTAGACAACATACCGTCACAAAAAGCTGGCTATCGTGCAAAGATAAAGCGGCATCGGCGAGACGGCTTTCTTGCTGCTTTTACTGCCACGCGTCATAACCAGCCATTACCCCGCAGATAACTCAGCACCAAACACACTTTAAACAGGCAATCCGATTAGAAGACGGTAGCAGACGCGCTACTGGTGCCGGTTGCGAGCCAGGTCCTGCAAGGTCTCGAGCCAAGCAAAATGTGAGTCACGTGGACTTTAACCCAGAAGGCGAGACGGACCAACGGCACCCAGTTTTGTTGTCACCGACTTCATTTCCCGCTGCCAAGTCAACTTCCGTCTACCTCGAGCCTTGCGCCATTTTACACCTGGTGGACTGAACAAGGCCCTCCTAGGTACTCGCCTACGCACATCATCGTTGCGGACACGCTGGTGCCATTCGACAA
>CALYDF020004740.1:0-15536 GCA_944474145.2 Dicrocoelium dendriticum | reverse complement strand
TGCTGCACATTTCGATTTCGATTTCTGCTGCTACGTAAAGTTTCGTCGAGCAGTGAGTGGCCAGCGACTAGTCGTTTTTTCGGTGTGTGCTTGAAGAAGTGTTTGAGGTTTTATTCCTTGTCCATGTAGTTAGTCCTGTGTCTAATCATCTACGTAGAGTGTAAGGTGGCTGGTAAATATCATCTTCTACAGGTTGTATGGGCTCATCCGGCACACTACTGGTGTATTGTTCTTTTATAGATCCCATCGCGTTTGGTTCTTTGAGTGACATATCATCTCTAGGAGGCATATCGCTGACTGTCTACAGCCTAAGTTCAGAAGGACATTTAGCAGCTTTTTAGCAGCCGTGCTGTCATACATTTTGATTGTTGTACCACCTTCAACACTCTCGCGCCAGTTCCTTTTTAGTTCGGTAAGGTAAGAAGTCGTGACACGGATTTCGTTAACACATCATCCAAGCGGAGTGTTTCATGAATATAACACCACTGTTCTTTATCGTGGGTTATTATTTCATGCTCATCACATGCTTCAGTTGCAGGAACCCCGTGAAGTAGTATGGTTCTAGATGAAGTTTCCTTTCGGTAGTCCTCTAAGGTGCGGTTTTCTCGGTAACGCTCTCCCCGTGGGATATCTGGAAAGATATGAATGGATCAGTATTCATTTCTGAGACTACCTGTCAACAGCAGTACTAATTCCAATTTATTGGTGGAGTTCAGCACAACGCGAAGTAGTTTTGGCTCTCCGAAATGCTTAAAGTTGCGGTGACGCATAATACGCACTACGTGTACAAATCTGACTACGTTACTAATAATGTCCCACCGGTTGAGGTCATCCAACGCATGCTAGAGAGAATTGTTAAGAAACATTTGGTTTCGATCCTAATATCACAGAAACGTCTCTCACCTTCACAACATGGCTTTCTGAAGTCCTGCTCCTGTGGAACCTGTCAAGTTGACTTCCTTAACCATCTAACTGAAGCAATTGACTCTGGTCTTCAGTGCGTCATCATCTTCGACATGCAAAAGGCGCTTGACAGAGTCCCACCCAAAACGTTGCTATATAAATCAAGTAAGTGAAGTGTTACAAATCCGCTTAATTCTTGCATCCAATCTTACCTAGTAGGACAGTTGCAAGTTGTGGACTTCAAATGTTATATCTCTTCACATCGTCTGGTCACCAGTGGATTGGTGCTGGGCAGTGTCTTAGGCCCGTTGCTCTTTCTACTGTATATAAACGACCTTTCTGTTATACAAGTTGAAAAGCCCTATTTGTTTGCTGATGATCTAAAGGTGATTTACACGTTCCCAGGTTCTCAGCATGCCGCTGCACTTAACAATATCCAAAGAGACTTGAAAGCCATTGAGAGATTGGCTGATATGTGGCGGATGACGTTTGCAACATCGAAGTGTAGCATTCTAGCGTATGGATGTCAGATAGCAGCAGAATTGTTCATGCTGCATGACGAAGTCATTCCCCGTCAACCAGTCTGTTCGTGACTTACGTTTGCTGCACTCTAGTTCGTTTAACTTTAGCGAACATACAAATGATATCGTGCAAAAGGCTAAGCAATCGGTCGGGCTCATATGCCACCTACTAACCTTAAAAGAAAACAGACTAATTGCTTGCAAAATCAGCATCAGGATTTTGCTTGAATATTGCTGTGTTACGTTCAGTAACTTGCAGAAGGGTGACTTGAAAGCCATTGAAAACTTCCAGCGCGCCTTAACGAAACGCATATTTGGCTATTCAAGCGCTCTTTCATACAGAGACAGGTGTAAGCAGTTGAATCTTGAAACTCTGAGGTTACGAAGAATGCAATTAAATCTGTGCTTCCTCCGCAAACTAGCATGGTGGAAAGCATGTGTTGGAACCTATCAATTGCACTTTCCGGATAACACCGTATATGAACTGCGAGATAGTGAATGTATATTCTCCTTACATATATTCAAAACCATCCTAAGGCGAAATTTCTACCCCCTTAGTTATGGCTGCATTAGGAATAAACTGCCAAAAGAGATTAGGTGTATTGAAATTTTTGCATGTTCAAGGAAATGGTAAATTACAGAAGAGTAGTAGGGGGAATTGAATGGCATAGGTAGAAATTCGTCACATCTAGACACACTCAGACAGCCGCCACACGCCCAGAAAAGCACTGTACGCGCGTTTCATCCTTTCAGGAACCATCAGCAGTGCGCATTCCATCGGACCCTTGGTAGGGCTCAAACCCGCAACTCGACTGTTGCCAGTCCGTAGTTGAGACCACTGAGCTACGGGGGACGGCAACGACCATCGTGAATAAGTTACTACTCTTCTGTAATCAGTACGCAGACCAAACTGCTTATAATGCCGTAAGTAAATTGGCGGCTTAAGTTTGGTAAGCTCGTCGCTTGATGAGGGGCTACCCTGTCTTCTGCACCGCAGTAACGTGTAAGCCAGTGGATGGTGGGCGGCGCTATTTCACATTTAGTAACTTCTTCACGATGCTCGTTGCCGTCCCCCGTAGCTCAGTGGTCTCAACCGCGGACTGGCAACAGTTGAGTTGCGGGTTTGAGCCCTACCAAGGGTCCGATGGAATGCGCACTGCTGATGATTCCCGAAAGGATGAAATGGTAAATGTTTATCTGTCAACGTAGAGAGTGATATGGATGTTAAACATTCAACTTGCTGATGAAAAGCTGTATGAAGAAGGGCCGGAGCATGTGTGCTACCGGAGAACATCGACTCGAATGCACCAGAGAAAACATGATCATCTAGGATGAGTTGCTACAAACCGCTTCTTATGCTACTCTTTAATGCTACCTCCTATTCCGTTTTACTCCTTTCAAACTTAATTCATACCAACTGTCTTCTGTTTAAAACCGAGAGCAAAATTATTTACTGTTGTGGGGTCAAAAACTATTTTGGTACTTTTCTCCACAAATTGGTTAATTCTTAATATTGTTCTGCGATCCCCTTCGCTACATTCGTTCTGCTGTGCTGACCATTTCCCTTCTTTTCTGAGATTAACAGTCCAGAAACATATAGGGGAATTCAGTGATGGCAATAAGGGATTCCCTATGCGACTTTTGTCTATGGACAACTCGTACAGTTTTCTGTCTCCGGCTGTCACGCCACACAATTTATCGGGTGATCGGCTCGATCCATTTCTACGCCGATGTAAAAACATCCCTGCCTAGTTTTTACACCAACGATATAGTTTTCACCTAATTCTTCTTTTCTATATTCTTCCTTATTTCATTGTTGGCCACGACTGGGCTGATCTCCTGTGGTGACGGAGTATAGCTTCCAGATTATAAAAGACTTTATCTATGCAGGGCACATTGTCACAAGTTAACTGGAGTATATATAAAGTGCCATAATTGAATGATCCGCATGACGGAGTGGGCTGAGGCTTCATCGCCAATTATACATGCATAAACCAGCCTTCAAAAGAACACAAAATATGCTAAGCAGGTGATGGCTCATATGCTACTATGCCACACCGGCACGCGGCCAGGTATAACATGGAAGTGCTGGCGAAACCATCCGAGGGAATAGCTTGTATGGAAGCAGGTCCCCTGGGGGCGGTTCCACTAGTGGCCGTATTATTTAACTGGGCATTTGTTTAAATCTGCATATGTAACTGTTCCTGGTGTTTTGATTTCTTTACTACCTTAATCTTGCCAATTAGTTTGATATCTGTTTTGGATCCAGTGTAAAAAGCGTGAATAAATTGATTATTTTTTGCGACCCTGTTGTACACATTTAGCAGACCACATAGTTGGACTACACCTCGAATCGCCGAGGAATAAACCATTTATTTATTTATTTCTCAATGATTCTGAACTATAACTGAAGACAGCATTTAGACAGCCGCAGCTACTCGCTGTTCTCGTTGGAAAGACACCACCCGCATCTCAATATGACCACAACAGCTCTTCAGGAAACTTTGCGGTAAGACCCATAGTTATCGAGAAGGCTGCCGATGAAATACAGACCGCATGTGCAAGTGATAACAAAGACAGATTGCATTCCTATCGAGATTTGGCGATTCACCCAAAAAACCATAAGGTGCCAATCTCTCATCGGTCGGCACAAACCCACATCATACATGTGCTCCTAGTCAACAGCTTTTGACATCCGGGAAGCTTTTCTTTATGTACACCAACACTCAAGGCTTGCTGACTAAACTTTCCGGTATGCAGCTGCGTAAAGAATCAAAATCCTGTGACCTCATCGCTATAACGGAGACATGGTTACGCCCTGACATAAGTGACATAGAGATCGCACTGCCAGGCATGTCCATTCTTCGACAAGACCGACTCAGCAAAGATGGAGGGGTGAGTCTGTACTTCCACAATGATCTGCAATGCGAGCTCCTATAGGATACGGTCAGCACGGTACAGGATTCTCTTTGGTGCCGTCTGCGTTTAAAAGGCGACGGTACTTGCTTACTGGCGGTCATTTACCGTCCTCATCACTCCCATCTGGTTTCTGCAATAGGAAGGGTGTTAAACACAACTTAGGGTCGCATTCTCATTGCTGGCATTTAAACATCCACGCTTTGGAATCCC
Organism: Dicrocoelium dendriticum; assembly: GCA_944474145.2. Taxonomy (NCBI): domain Eukaryota; kingdom Metazoa; phylum Platyhelminthes; class Trematoda; order Plagiorchiida; family Dicrocoeliidae; genus Dicrocoelium; species Dicrocoelium dendriticum. Next base: position 10,983 of record CALYDF020004740.1, on the reverse strand, counting down.
AAGCAGCTCCCGGAGAACAGTTTAAGGCCAACCGACAAGAGTTTGTATCCAGTTACCAGCTGTGTGGCCAGATCAAGACTCCTACCATATTACGAGGAAGAGATAACCATTCGATACTGGATCGGATATTCACCAACGGAGAACTAATAGTCGAGAGGGTGATCGTCGATGTCCAATTGGACGGAGCGATCATGCAGTACTGCTACTTGCTATGCAAAATATCCCGTGAAAACTGTCGACGCAAAGAGAATGCATGTATGCTACGACATACTAGCTCGACGAGGCGGGACAGCCAAATGGACATTTCTGGCAGATCAGGCACCAGCTAGTGCATGGGGACATTTCGTCAGCCAGTTTAACTCGCTGGTTGCCGAAGCTTCAGCGGCTAAGGCCTTCCGCGCGAGAAATGTGGTCTCCTTCCAGCGAAGCAGAACACGGAAGTGCATAGCGCTGCGAAACCCTGCCTGGCATATCTACAAACTCTCCACAAGCACTAAGAACTGTGTGACCTATACCACCTAACGTAACCACTGTACTCAGCTTGTTCGCGATGACAGAATGGTGTACCAGCGGAAGTTGGTAGTGCGTATGGCCTCAAACCACAAGCTTCTGGTTGAACACATCAACCGTCTACGTAAGATGAAACTGGGTATTTCTCCTCTACAAACGGCGTACGGAACTCCACGGACACCGAAGGATGCGGCGAATACCGCGCGCCTACCATATGCTGCAACATTTCAGTGCGATCGCTGGCCACGTAATCCTATGCCGATGTTTGTTTTACCCCAATAACTCACTCACATATCCTTAACAGCAGAAGTTGTACTAAAAAGGCTGTTGAGTATCCCGCAAGCACAGCTCTCCTGGAGTTGTTAAATTACACGTGAAATCGATAGGGGCAGTAGTAGAGAGTTTAGTTAAGCATTTGGCTAGATGTTTCTAACACTGTTTTGAAGAAATATATGTGTCCGACATGTGGAAACACGGGTGGATTACTCCTATTCAGAAGGGAGGTAGTCGTTCCAATCCGGCCAACTATCGCCCAATAATCTTACTACCGATTATTTCAAAGGTCATTGAAGGTATTATTTCTGGTGTGCCAGCGACGTACTTGGAAGATTTTAACTACCTGGTATCGGAACAGCATAGCTTTCGACGAAAGCCGTCGTACACTACAAATCTACTACTAGCACGATCCAGCTGGACTGAAGCGGTAGACTCTCGCACAGGAGTTGATGTCGACTTTCTCGACTTCTCAAAAGCTTTCGACCAGTTATACCATAACATTCTGTTCTTTAAACTCCAGATCTTCCGTATTGGTGATCCTCTCCTAAGAGGGATTAGAAACTTTCTTCTGCACCGGCGCCTGGAAGCACTGTCAGCTCCCATCCGCGTTGAATGCGCAGTACTACAAAAATCGGTACTAGGACCGCGCTTATTTTTGACATATAGTATAGATACCACAAGCCTCGTAAACTTCAACTGCTTGCTTTATGCCGATAACATCAAGGCATTGTGGGCGATAAATACACCAGAGGACATCATCGTACTTCAAGCTGATTTGGATAGGGTACACGTGTGGTCAATCCTGAATCTACTTAGAGTCAATGTGTACAAATGTAGACTGCTGCACTTACGGTACAATTTGGTGCACTCCTACAAACTCGGCACACAGGAGCTTCAAAGGTCTTCTGGCAAGAAGTATCTGGAAGTTTTGGTCCAGGTCGACCTCGGATGTTCGAATCAGGCTGAAACGGCGTCTAGGAGGGGCATCCAACGTGTGGCCATCCTGAAGAGTTCATTCGGACGATACGACCTTTCCGATATTTCCTCACCTTCTTGGCTCATACAAACGGCCACATTTAGAATACGTACTAAAAGTCTGGCAGCCATGGTTGAGGAGAGATCTCACCGCCTTGGAGATACCCCAAAGCCAGGCAACCAAGAATGGCAAGGGTCTGTATAATTTGCCGTATAAACGAAGGCTACAAGTGCTCGAGGTCTTCAGCGGACAGTATCGGCGATTGCGCGGGGACCTCTTTTTGACTTACCAAATTGTGAAAGATCCCAGCCACACGTTCCGCGACTTGCTAGAGGTCAGTCAAGATAGCAAGTTGAAAGGCCACCATGTCAAACTGACAGAGCAGCACAGTCGATTGGAATGCCGTCGGAATTTCTTCGCTGTACGCGTTTGCCGTACGCGGAATGTCTTACCGGAATCTGTCATAACTGCTCCCACGCTTGCAGAGTTCAAAGTCCGAGTTGACCGTGCACTTATTTTGCTACACCACGTTACATGACCCAGTGTCCATAGCTAAACATGAGTGGCTGTAAGCGACTTCGCTGGAGGTCAACTCACAAATTTCGTTCCACTTTTCCACCTCCTGCAAGTGTACACCAGGAGGAAACACGATTTTTATCGGCATCCCACTTGCCGTCGTTTCTTATGGATTTACCTCGAATTCACAGTCTATACTACGTATACTTCAGTCTTTTCACCCGTGTAAACTCAATACTGCCTACAATTATTGATGTTTCGTAGTTTCATCATAACCACCTTAAGGCACCTGTTAAGAATTAGCTTTTTTATCCGTCTAAAACCATTGTTCCATTGTTTCATTGTCAACGGTAATTTATAAATAAATAAATAAATATTTTATTCTCGACAAAGCGAGACACGCCTTTTTGGGCATGATCAGCATATTGCATTATTGTACATGATAGCGGAATAAGCAGCACCAACAGTGGGAGTAGTAAAGTTGGAGACAGTAGTGTGGGCCCATAGAGCCCATAGGTTGTATGTAGTCCATGAACACAGATTGCGAGAGGTAAAAATAGTGATCAGATCACTTATATGGTATGTTGATGAGGAACTAGTCCGATGAGGTCCCGTAAGCAATGTAGGTCATTGAGTGAAGTATGAGGAAACGGGTGGAAAATACTTAAGAATAGTGGTATGTCACTAGTCAGATATGTAGGCGTGTTCGTGCGAGAGCCAATATATGCACAGAACTTGTAAATGTGGTGTCGATCAACTTGCCAATGTGTTAGGGGCGGTGACTTTATTGAGTGGCGAGTCACATCCGCCACGTCGCAGTGTTGTTATACAGACATTTGTGGCTTTTTGTAGGGAAAACGCTTGCCAGACGAAAACCCACCACGTCCTGGAACACTGCCGGCTGTTGATATACATTGGCAAGATGGTATCTGACCGATTATCCTCGCGGATATTCGCAGTCACGCAACGCCAATTTGTTTCCTATGGCGGTGTAGTCGCCTTCGGAGTCCATTACAAGTGGTTGGGGCTGTCGAAATCGGACGACTCAGGTGACTTGTATTGAATTGATCAGTTTCCTAGGTTCTTTAGTGTGCCATGATTATGAAGTGCGGGTTTTTCTTTGTTCTTTATTGAATCCGTGTCCATGGGAGCGTCGCAGGTACGTCTTCAGCGGTGTTCGGTGCAGGTAATGTTATCCTGTAGAACAAGGGTGAGAAGAAAAACGGACCGAGCAAACTGCCGTCTCTGTGTGCCGGCTGTTTGTAAGATGGGAAGTGGGAGGCAGTCAGGATGGGAACAACTTACTCTTCCTCGCAATTATTTAACACGGGCACTGGCAAGTTGGACTTGTCCTGCATGACAACTTCTTCTAATCTATCCGGCGACGTTGAAGTCTCCTCGACGGATAGCGCGCGATCTTCAGAACCAAACCTGGCAAACCCACTGTCAAGTAGCAATCTAAGTTGATCCTCCAAGGATTGTGGATAACACCGAGCATGATTGACCGAAACAAATGAATCGCTTTAAATTCGACTGAACCAATCAATATCCATCCAAGTGGGCCACTTACTACAACTCACTGATTCCTCCCACCGAGGCGTTTTTCTAGGTGCTAATGGGCCTCAGTTACATCAGGCTTAATTAAAATTCGCACACGGTTATCTCGGATCTCACTAAATTTTATACCACTGAGATGCGGCCAGCGCCAAACTACAGTATTAGTAAGAACTTGGACTAGTTGTAAATTCAATCTCTTTATGCAATAGGCATGAGGAACATGAATCATATTATCACCACTCAATGAGCTCAACTGAAAACCAACAGAGCTTGCGTCAATCAACAACTTACCAGCCAGCGTCCTAATTTATGACGATTCAGGCAAAAGCTCTATGCCAACCACGTAACAAATCTTCCTGTACCAAGATTCCATCTGGCCCACTATCCAGTAACGCATAAGTTTCGATGGATCTTAGAGCACCTCGTAGACGCACAGGTACTATGCCCACTCGCATTTCCTTTCTTGAACAAGAAGTAATACAACATCTGCTCGTGGTATCAACCAGTCTATCTTACTTTCCAGGTGTAGTAGTGGGTGATGACGACCCCTGTAACCCGAGTGGTTACACCTGTCATCCGATGTTCAAGAAGCAGGCAAGTGACCAATGCTGAGACATTTAGAACATCCTTACTTCTGTTTTATTAATTTCCATCGATCGGGCACCCTGGAAGCTAGAAAGTCTTGGCACATTACATTATCACGTTGGCCACCACAAACAAGCCAAGCTGCATTTGGTTCCACTCTGAATTTAGTACACTGGTTGATGCTAACCTCATTCCTTCTGCGTACCGAGATAGGCGAACCTCGGGAACAAGACGGGCCTAACTCAGGCAGTGGTGCTATTTTTCCGAATCTGCTTCGCATAAGGCGGGCTTCCGAAGCGACGAAGTCAGACAGGTCTTCGAAGGTGATTGCTCTCCCTTCTTGCAGGATGGTATCGGCTGTGTGCGTCCATCTTGTTTCCTTACTCGTAGGCAAGATCTGTACAATTCTTTGACAGTTGCAAGCAAACCTAGGTCAGTGAGAAACCCGTCTGGCTAAACGCCTTGTGACAATTTTTTATCTTTAGGGAGAGACGAGAAATAGCTTCGGCATCTTGGGCAACCGCCCTTAGATCCTTTATTAATCCATCCATAAGTTGTCTGGCGACCAAGTGCTTCTGACCAAATAAATCATGAAGGATCGTAGGCCTGGTCCAAAGGCAAAATAACACACTCGCTAATAACTTTCTTCGCCTGATTTCGATAGGAGTACAACAAACCTGGGAGTCGTTGCCCATTATCTTGAACACGCTTCACAACGAAATACTCAATTTGCTTCCCGAACTTCAAATGGATGGTAGTATTACCAGTACAAATCATGTACAAATCATGTATGGCTAAAATACGGGGGAATAGATAGTGATTGGTTCAGAGCCTCGTTCCGAACTAAGTAAGGAAACGGTTAGACAGCAACCAGTTGACCGCTACCTCATTCAAACAGACCAATTGTGCACTACTTACTCACAACGCCTGACGTAATGTCAAGATGATGGCTAGGTTGATGGCTGTTCGGCTAGCGTATTATGGAGAGAAGTCTGTTAAATAAACATAGAGCCAAATATAACCATGGAAATCTCTAAAAGAAGACAAGCTTAACAACGTATCACCATCATGGCATATTAACTGAAGGTGATAACACACGTCAGCTGTTGTGTCGCGATAAAAGAAGAAAAAACGGAGCACTTTTTGGTAGTTTGTACACGCCGTTTTTTAATTTTTTATCGTGTTCAATTGTTAAGCATTATGCATCCAAATATAAGTACTTATGTTCACAGAGCTTCCAATGGTTTCGATTATGAGCCATATCTTTAACTGTTCCCAAGCCAGAGCAGACACAGAGATTGAACAGTGGGGATGGTATATGCAGATCGCAATAGCCTCCACACTGGCGAGCATTCTTAACCGCGAACTTTTCGATTTGCTCATGGGAGCCTGATAGATTAGACTAATATATTCTTGGAGTGCACAAGCAAATAGAATAAGTACGGTAAGGCAGAGTTACAGTAAAGTGTTGTGCTAGAAAACAAAACCCTAGATGTAAAACGGAGCGACGAACATGAGAGGGTATTATAACTCGTGATATACGGGTGAAAAGCACTAGTTTAAACCTTAAATGAATGGTTGTCACACGTACTGAGGTTTGATAACGATGAAGATAATCAGAGGACCTCTGGGAAGTACGATCAATGTGGAGTCATTTCGTAGAGGACCAAAGGAACTGATGGTAAGCAACATGTCCATTGAGTAGAAACACACGCAATTACGAACTTAGAAACTAACGAGCGAGGTACTGAAAGCATTTTGATTCTCAGGACATTAAAAGTGCTAATCATCGCAATGTGCGGAACATTTCTTCAACGTATGTTGACCGAGCTGGTTTATGAGATAAATAGGACACCAAGGTATTTAATAGTGGATGAACTGGGTATCTTGTGGTCGCTCACGACCATCACACAATAAGTATCTGCCAAATTCAAACTCCTGACAGGACGGCGAAGAGAGAAAGTAACATCGCCACATTTAGAGGCTTTGAGTTTAAGGGACTGGGATGAATGCCACCGAAGAAGACCGTCTAACTCGCAATGTAGAGTCGTCGACGATTTGGTAGTTGAAGAAATGCTGCATGGCGCTAAGTCTTCGGCGCAATTACATCCAATAAATTTGCGAGGAATTGGAAGCAATTTGGTGTGCAAAGAGAACATAAGGGAGGAGCAGACCGCTGCTTGTAAGACGCCGCAGTCATCTTGAAGAGTGATGGAATTTTACCGTTTAATTGTATGAAATGAGATCGATTTGCGAAGTAGTTGCTCTTCCAAATGCATACTGCTGATTGAACACGATTTGCTCTAGTAACCTGAGTAAGGGCTGAAAATAAACGCATCGGGAAACATAAAATTTCCTTTGACAAGACTCGATTAGTCTGTCTCTCTTAAAGGCTCTTTTAGTTATTTCATATTCATGTATCCATGGTTCATTGACATCACAATGGCTTCTGTGGTAGCAAGCATTTCTAGACACAGACACTGGTGTAGGAGTCGATAGGACGCTGGTGTAGGAGTCGACGCTGCCTACTTGGATCTCTCAAAGACATTTGACCGCATAGACCATCGCATTCTCCTCCACAAATTCCAGAAATATGGAATCGACGATCCTGTTCTGGGATGGATAGGAGACTTTCTCATGCAACGTCACCTGAATGTGAGGGTTCGAAGCAACCTGTCGGAATCCATCGAAGTTCAGTGCGCCGTACCTCAGGGCTCGGTACTTGGACCCCGCCTGTTCTTGATGTTCATAAATGCTCCCGCGAGCGTGCTATCTTCTAACCGTTTGCTATTTGCCGATGACCTAAAGGTATGGCGCACTATAGCTGCAGTGGAGGATCACACAGTGTTACAGGAGGACCTGGACAAAGCGTACAAATGGTCCATCGAGAACATGCTACATTTCAACGTCACCAAGTGCGAAGCTCTCAGCATACGGCACAAGAGTATGCACACTTACCGCCTAGGACCACAAATTCCACAGCGAACTTCTCACGAGTGCGATCTCGGCATGATAGTTCAAGATGACCTCGGTTGTTTGAGGCAGACTGAAAAAGCAGCTATCAAAGCAAACCAGTATATCGGCCTTCTTCGCAGAGCTTTTGGGAAGTTTGATCCTTCAATCTTTCCAAAAATGCTTAGTGCGTACGTGAAGCCGCACGCGAAATGCCCTATTCAAGCGTGGCAACCCTGGCTCAAGCACCATCTCACCGCGCTCGATACTGCACGGCCTAGGGCAACGAAGAGCGTCAGAGTTTTGACCAGCCTACCCTACCCACTCAGGATGCAGACCCTCAAAATATACAGTGGACGTTCTCGGCTTCTAAGGGGCGATCTCAAAATGGTGTACCAGATCCTAAGAAACCCCAACCACCCATGCCATTCCTTTCTAATACTCAGTCAAAGCACCTCGCTCAGAGGTCACCAGTTTAAGTTAGTTACGCAGTACAGCCGCCTGGAATATCGGCGAAACTATTTCTCCCTTCGAGTGGCACAGCCTTGGAACGCCCTCCCGAAACATGTAACTAATGCACCCACCCTATTCCTTTTCAAAATACGCCTTGACGATACTCTGTCACATTTACACTCCGCGCTATAGCTCATGACCACCAGATGCTGGCACTAATGCACAACAGACAGTGGATAGTGCCATAACCCTACTTGAAAATGAGTCACTCCAAACGCCGTGCACGAAATTTGATAAACGCTACTACTATAGAAACTGGATTTCTGTATCCTGTCGTCCCAAGTTAGTTGCACACGAGTAAGCTATCATTTTTATCATTTTTATTGTTTTTGCCTATGATGTGGACAATAACCACTCCCCTTATTGCTTTGAGTGCGTACATTCTTATTTCAAACTCCCTTTATGCGACAGTGCAGTTCCATCTGTAATCGCCGAAACTGACGACTCCATTATCACTTGCTCTATCTTTTTGCCACACTAAACACCCTACGTGACATGTCAAGCACCTGCATTTTTACCCGTTAGAAATCACTGTTCATTTCGATTATTCATGGGGACCAGGTAATCCACGTTACGCGCTTGCTGGAGGTTAACCCGCTGATCTGATACGACAGGTGGCACAAAATGCCGCTTGTGAGAACGCCGGTGCTCCCGTTCACCAACTAGTTAGGATTACGTCCATAATGCGAATTGACAATCAACGAGCCGTTCGATGAGTGTATATTGCACCACAGAAGCAGTTAAACCAATATATTACGTAAGAAGAGGTCCGTTTCGGCATTCTGGCTTTGTTGCACACATGAGTTAGCAGGTACTTGGAGAAGATTTATCGCAATTCCGCAGCCAAAAAGGTATTGCTTAACGACTGTGTTAATTTTCGTGTTGTTAGCCGGACAACATGTGCTTCAGAGTGATTTAGATACGGTGTATCGATGGTCGACCCAAAAAGTATTTCATTTCAACGTCAGTAAATGCAAGGTGCTTGCCATCCGACATCAGAGCAGCTATTAATACCGACTCGGAACGAATATATTACAACAATCAACTCTCGAAATTGACTTGGGTGTCCTGCTCCAAGATGACTCGGGTTGCTCCAGACAATCAGAAAACGCCTCGAAGAGCAGAAACCAACATGTCGGGCTGTTGAGGCGGCCGTTTGGACAAATAAACCACACCATATTTCCACAAACGCTCAGTGCGTACGTTCGCAATCATCTCGAATACTCAATTCAAGCCTGGCATCCATGGCTAAAACACGATCTTAGTGCACTGGAGCAGCCACAACGCCGGGCATCTAAGAACGTAATTGGAATGCGCAATATTTCAAACCAGGAGTGGCTGCAACGATTTGGGGTATTCAGTGGAGGCTATCGCAGACTACGAGGAGACCTTAAAATGGCATACGTGATTCTGCGAGACCCACATCATGTATGCCGCCCTACATTGCAACTCAGCAGCAATACAAAACTGAGGGGACACTCATTAAATCACGCAGAACAATACAGTCGTCTGGAGTGCCGTATGAATTTCTTATACATTCGTGTCTGTCACCCGTGGAATGTTCTGTCAGGATCGGTTGTATCTGCACCGACACCAACAGTATTTAAAAGACGGTTGGACGAAGCACTTGTGATGGGAGTATACACTCGAACGATCGTGCGGTGCCAGCCCATCAAGGAAGCCGTTAGGCTGCCGCAACAAAAGGCGGCAGCTGGTTGGACGTTCACACGTTTCTCGCATGCACGCTGATTGGCCAACAGTTGGACGCATTGGAGTGAGTTTGTTTGACTGAATCAAAGGAAAAATGTCCTGCATTCACAAAGGTCGTTAATTATGGTTCCAACTAGCTGTATATACCGATATGTTTCACTCGCCCTCTGCCTGCGTTTTCGCCTGGTCCTTTTGTTTGCAGAATATACGTTTTGTCCCTGAAGGACAGACTTTTCCACACTCATCCACTTACACTTTGTCACTTAACACTACGTCTCCGTCCTACACCTGGAGTTTACCATGGAATTATTTGTTGTTAACTGTGGGTGCTGTGAATCTAAGAGGATCGCAGGACTGCAGCATAGCAAACGTATTTCCTTATTTTCGTATTTAAGTAGTAACTATTTTACTACCCCTATCCTAATTATTATTATGTTGACATCCCTACGAACTATCCAACAGGACTTGTAAAGCAACGCTTCTTAACCCGTATAAATTCATTGTTCATTGTTCATTGAATTGCTTCAGCTTTGGCACCATAACTAATGAAGAGTGCTTGTTTTCCCCTTACTTCCTCAATGTTGCATGTTATTTTGAACTTCGTTTTACGTTGAATAAATCTTTCCCGGTTGCTATTTTCTAGCAGCAGGTTCTGACTGACTTGCATCACACTTTCTGGGCCTCTTTTGAGAACATCCTTTTCCCAATTGAGGTGGGACAATGTACTGGGATTCGATTGTATTTAAGCGATACAGTGTTTGAAGTGAAACTTTCGCGAATCACAGTCTGGTCTATTTCACCTAAACCCCTAGTGTCTTGACAGAATCTGATAAAGCTAGGAAACAGGAGAACACTCTTCGAAGGAGCTCATGTGGGCGGCCAAATCCAAGCGTATCACTAGTTTTTGTTAGATTGCTTTGTAAGCTATGAACAGTGGATAGTATAACCTCACGGAGAGTCAGAAACAAGACTGATAAAATGGCTTTAAACTATGGACTGAAAATGAAGTATACGACCGTACTTTCATGCAAAGAGTTTAGTGGATAGAATCAGTAATCAGTTTCTGCCAACTAACCAGATATTAGGATCCATTCACTATTTCAACTCAAAAGAGCAAACATTTGCCACCAAATACCCTCATGGGGAAGTAGCTTGTACGAGTTTCTATACTGGTCTCTGAAATACCGACCTTAGCAAACTTTGGTAATTAAAACGGCAAACATATAATTGGGTGTTGCCCGCCTGAAACCACTGCATTCCATGACGCGTTTCGAGGTTATTTCCTCTCATCAGATAGAGATAGCAGGCATCGAACCCGGGACCATTGGGATGTCAGTTGTGACCGCCACCTCTAAGCCACAGGGTCACGACGGGCAAAGCTTGCCACA
>CALYDF020004739.1:0-15567 GCA_944474145.2 Dicrocoelium dendriticum | reverse complement strand
ATATATATATATATGTGCCCCATGCTGAGGCTGACGTTGCATTCTTGATGTTTCTTCACCGCAGCTGGGCAAATCCAACACAATTAAACTAGGTCCTTTTAAGCTGGCTAAATTTCATTCCACTTTATTTGGTTTGTTCTGCCTACCTGAATACTCTTCTATTAACTGGCCACGCCGCTTACATTATTTGGGTTTATGTTCGGTAACTTTGTTGCGTTTGTAGCATTTTTAACTAAATCGCGGACAATTTTTCCTCATCGCGTATTCGTTGCTAAGCAACGTACTTCATATGCTAATTTAGCAAATGTTATGCCACGGTATTTGTAAGCAGTATTGGATTTGTTTTATTTCATCTTGTCGTTCCAGGTGATTGGCTGTTGCTTGATATCCCCGGTGTGGCTGCGCTTGATGCGCAGGTTAACAAGGCGCCTACCTGTCTACTACCCACTACCTCGTCCATACTGGCTCCAGGAGACAGTTGGTCGTTGTTGGAGGGGACGGGGGTGCACGGTCCTTGTGGCCCTGCTAGGCTCAAAGAGTGGTTCCATGCACTCAGGTTGGAGCGGACTACGGTCTGGCCACCGCCTTGTTTGCGATTGATTTCCCAAATACAGCGTGCTTGTTTTTGCCTGTGAAGCAGCGTGGGCCGGCTCCGTTGTTGAAAGGTGGCTCCCATCCACATGCCTCCCGGTCTTATTACTTCGGATTTACACTGGATATGGCGTGTGTGGATGGAGCGGTGGGTGGTGCAGCGCAAGCCACCCGTGGTCCCTCTGTAGGCGCAGGCGTTCTGTGGCTGGTCACAGTGACAGGTAAATCCGAAACCGGATGCCGACAACAATATATATATGTATATGTTAACTCGGTGTATGTTTTTTATTAAAGAAGGTTAATGGGGTTCTCATAATTAGTTGTTGTGATAAACCACAGGAGTATTGGAAGTCACTTGCCGCCGCATTTGTAACTGTCATCATGGTGGATGGGGAAGAGCTAATTTTTGTCATGGCGGGAAGAAGATGCGCTTCCATTGTCCTCTGTAACTTCCACGATATTTTGAGTGGCTGCAGAGTATATTCCTAATTTTGAGGGTATTAAGGTTTGAGAAGTAGAAGATAATGCTATATGGATTTGCTTCATGAAAACGGCTATGATAAATTAAAATGATGACTACAGGTATAGTTGAAGTTCAAGTCATATTTGAAAGCAAGCAAATGATAAATACAATTAATGTGTGAAAGGCGGTTTTATGGAGCAAATAAGTGTAAATGTAATTGTTTCATCTATGTAAAGGTTATTCTTCGATAAGGGGTATACATATCTACTCCTCCTTGGCGGTAAATTGAAACTTGTGTATGTGCTGTTTTTTGCGGTTTTACTTTCAAAGGACCGTTCCGGAAAAGCGTTTACAAGTGCCGTGCGAATATTTGACTTTCGTCAAATTTTGCTTGATCCAAAGAATTTTGGATCATCGCTTTCCCCGGATTACGTCGTACCCGTTTTCGGGTACTTACCAAGGTCGCTTATCTTTCCCGGGTTTAGCTTTTGGCTATTTTCCCGGTATTTTTGTGTTTTTTAACCCGTTTTGCACCTTGTTTAACCCATAACTGTTTCTGTTGACTGCCCTGCAGGTAACAGCCTGTCGGTTTTAGGTTTTGATACTTGTTTCACACTCATGTCAGATTCACTGAATACCGGCGCTAATGTGTCTTCGGCTGCATTGATCAGCGAAGCTAACGCTGTACGCAGCAGCGGAAGCTGCTCAAAGCCCGTGTCGGACGAGTCTGGTGGCATGCAGTGCTATGTATGCAACTGCTGATACCATGAGACCTGTACCGATTTGAGCCCTGATCAGTACACAATGTTTTCGACTGGCGCTATAATGCTGATCAACTGTCTTCCATGCCGTCGCCGTCTATCTACGCGTCTTGAGGTCACTGAGGAGACATCGAGCAACGTCGGGCTGGGTAACCAGCAGTTGTGGTCCTTCCTCATAGCGATTGATCGGAAAGTGTGGTTACTGATGACGAATATGGGAGTCTCTATTGTTGTCGGCTCATTGGATGAAGGCACGCAACTGACCTCGATTGCTGTCGATGAGAATCCGACTGAGTTGCTGGATACCGTGTCGTGTGTCCCAGTGGTCCAGAATACCTCTAAAGGGGCCTCTGATGTCGTATTTGAAGCCGTCCAAAGCGTGACCGAACTTATGGCCCCTGGGCCCAATAAAAGCAAGAGGATGAGGGCCAAAAATGGCCGTAAGGCTGCCTCAAAGCCTGAGGTTACTGAAAGCATAAAGGTATTGGATTTGGAACGCAAAACTCAAACCCCAATCAACCCAGTTCCATTGGCGAAGCAACGCGCCGTATCGACTTCGGCCACACCCGCAAAGTCTGAAAAGACTAGACCGGTGAGGGAGCTGGAGGCAGAGAATAAAGCCTCAACCTCAAATACTCCAGCTCACTTGGCGAAGAAACGCGCCGTGTCATCTGCCGAACCGGTTGAAACTGGGGTCGCATCGCAGACGCGTAGAGTGATTTCGCCTCGTCGAGATGATTCCTTTACTGATAGTAGCGTTATCTTTCGTAACGTTGCTGAATCCGCGGCAGCTCTTCCAAAGGAACGCATGCTGCACGAACTCCAGTGGTTCAAACTCTGCGTCAACAACATGCTTCCACCTGGTTTCCTCGGTGTCACTATCAGGAAACTAACCAGATTGCGGAACGTCCCTGTGGACACGCCGAATCCGCGACCCCGACTACTTCGTGTAGTACTCTCAACCCTGGCGGAACGCAAAGCGCTAATGTGCTTTGAATTCAAACTCAAGGGTAAATAAATAAATAATTTATTCTCGAATTTGTCGAGACACACCAAGTAAGGCATGATCAATATTTACAAGCAATATTGCTTAGCAACAAACACGTTGCTATGAGTGTAGTCGGCAGTAAGCCGAAGGTTGTAAAGGCTGCGGAAATTTTGTGAGTAGTCATGAGGGATAGAGTCATCAATGACCGACGAAATGTTGAATTCTAGAGTGTGTAGTTTAAACAGTCAGGGCACTGCATGTATAATGAAAACGATACGTATAGGCATGGTGTAAATTAGTATTGAAAGTGTTAGGGCAGCATTGAATAATGATTCTGGTCGACTTGCCAGTAGGTAGTTCTGGGCAGTGACTTCGGTAGCGAGTCACATCCGCCACGTTGCAGTGTTGTTACGCGGACATTTGTGGCTTTTTATATGGAGAACGCTTGCCAGGCGGAAACCCACCACGTCCTGGAACACTGACAGAAATTTGTTGGTGCAGTAATATATAACTGGCAGACCAGGTTTCCTACTGATTTCACCCTCAGATATCCGCAGTCAAATGACCTTCAATTTTCTCTGTTATTTGGGCAGGTATCTTGGGCAAGACCGCCATAATGGCTGAGGCGAAGCGAGGTTGTGGCTTCGCGAAGAATCGTCTGTGTGGGTATTTAGGTGGGCAAAACGTCAGTTTCTTGCGTCTGCATTTTTCAGGAGTATGTATTCTTTACAGGAGTGTGAAGTTCTCGCGTCCAGCTATCATCATTGGACAACAGTCATTGGAGTGAGTGCAGTTGTATCCGTTTGTTGTAAAGCCATGTGCTTCATAGGTCCTTATTGGTTGTTCTGAGTCGGACAAAAGCGGTTTCTCGGTCCAGTCCCAGATCCCCAAGAAGTTCCGGACCTCGGAGAAAAGGGAAGGTGAGAGACAACCAAGACAGCAACAAACAGGCGTGGAAACAAACATTGTTAAAATCCTATGTTATAACATTTAGTGTGGAGACAAATGATGTACAATGTGCAGCAATAATTGTGCTGAAAGTGTCTTTTGAATGTTTTTTCGAAAGCAGTGGCTCTATAAGTTGTTTGCTACTATCTACAAGGAAAACAGAGCGTTGCGCCATGAAGCAGAGACGCAGTATCAGTTTACTACGATGCGACTATTGCGTGGAAAGATAGAAAGCAGAGTTCAGGGACCAGCGGCGTTTGAACGGTGGATAGACGGCTGGTGGCCAGCCTACATCCAAAGAGATGGTAAGTCAGCGGATAAATAGGAATCAAGCGCTGAATAAAAATTATCGGGTGAGCAAGACAGAAAGACGACACGAGGGTACTAGGAGTATAGTGCTATGGCCTATTGAAATAGGAAAAGCCTATGAAAGCTAACCTACTACAAATGTAAGTGTCGAAACCTTTGCTGCAAAAACGGACCCAGATTACTAGATGAAAAAGGATTAATCGATAGAAGTAAAATATTAAATATCAGTTAAAGGAAAGCGAACGTCCGGAACGAATGTATATGTAGCGTCGCGCAGTGAAACAAGTCATACTAGAGTACTACGAAAATGGTGAGAAATTAACACCTAGAAATGTAAAGCTGACGGGCGTCTGTGTGCTGACCAAGTGAGAGATTCAGATGCAGAGGAGGGAAGAACTAAGAGGCTAAGACACATTAATTGACGGAAGGGCAGGGAATAGCCGAAATGCAAGCGTAGAGTAAGGTTGCTTGGAGTATCAGCGCAGTGAGGCCTAACCGAAGCAGCTATGGTGCTAAGGTAATTATACCAAGCTGGATAGTGCTAGAGAATGCTAGCCCGAGGGTCGGATGACTGCAGGTAATAAGAGCTAAGACAATACAGCAAGTATTGTCAGCAAGTATTGTCAGCGTTCAGCCGAACCTCCCTCTGGCAGACCGACTGATGTTAAAGTAAGTCATCAAATGCCTCAAAAGCAGGCGTGCGGCTGGTGAGCAAGGTCTTCGTCTTGTGGGTTTACAGGTGGTCAGCTGGAAGTCAAATTCTGCACTTGTAGCGTACGATCCAGGGCTGGTCGTGCCGAGTTCGTTCAGGTAGTGCTTATTAATGTGCGTAGCTTAAGGAACACGGTACACGAGGTGGGTCTACTTGTAGACAAATCTCGTCCCGACATATTTGCTATCGCCGAAACGTGGCTGTCCCCGGATATCACAGACGGTGAAGTATGTTTTCCTGGCTACGCACTGTTTAGATGCGATCGCTCCGTTGGCCGCCAAGGTGGGGGCGTCGCTCTTTATGTGAGTTGTAAACTCGATGTGTTGAGGACCTGTGTGTTCCAGACGCCGGATCAAACGGTTGAAGCCATCTCGACTATTGTGTGCACTTCTTCTGCTTAGTTTACAGTTGTAATAATATATCGAAGTCCTGGAAGTATCTCCAGGGAAGTTAGTAAATTTATTCCTACTCAGGCTGCCAGTAGGTGTCTGATACTGGGTGACTTCAACATCACTGAAATCTGCTGGGCTGATCTAGCTCGCAGTTCGGCGGTGAGCACTTTCGGTTCGGATCTCCTTGAGCTAACATTGCAACTGCCTTTGCATCAGTTCGTGGACCTCCCGACCAGATATATGCACAACCAAATTCCGTCTACCTTGGATCTCATGTTTGCGAAGTCACACGATTTCGTGAGTGATATTACCTACGACTGTCCTCTAGGAGCAAGTGACCATGTCTGCATATCCTTACGATGTGCTCTAACTAAGTGTCATCAAGCTACCGCTGAGGCATGTCCAAATATTGGGCGGGCAGACTTTAACGCAATGCGAGACAAAGCTTCAGTTTTGCGTTGTACGATCACCGTGGCTGACACCGTTGAGACAGCCTGGGAGAAATTTAAGGCATACCTCACCGAGACCTCTGCTCCCCACATCCCACTCACTAAGAGAAGAGTGACACGGGCGCAGCCTCCATGGGTAGATCATACAGGTAAATACCTGCTCAGGAAGCGCTTTAAGTGCTGGCGGACTTACTAAGAGGCTTCATCAACCAGCACCCACGAAAGCTACCGAGCGGTTAGAAATAAATGTAAGCAACAGCTTAAAAATCTTCGTCTTCAGTACGAGGAGGATTTGGCTAACGCAGCCGTAACAAATCGAAAGAAGTTCTTTGCTTACGTAACGAGACGTAGCGGTACAAACTCGTCTATACCGGCTTTACTACGAGCGGACGGGACCCATGGGCATACCGACTATGATAATGCCTGTATACCTGCTGGGTCCCTAACAATAAACGGTATCACTATCAAACAGAATACCATAACAACAGATCTGGGCTTGCGCTACTCTATGAGCCTCAACTTTGCAGAGCAAGTGCATTATCAAGTCGCAAGGGTAAGAGGATTATCGTTCCACATCCGCCGTTGCATAGAAACCGCCGATGCAAGGCTAGAACTGTATAAGAGTCACGTCAG
The DNA here is from genome assembly GCA_944474145.2 of Dicrocoelium dendriticum. NCBI lineage: Eukaryota > Metazoa > Platyhelminthes > Trematoda > Plagiorchiida > Dicrocoeliidae > Dicrocoelium > Dicrocoelium dendriticum. The sequence goes on along the minus strand of CALYDF020004739.1, from coordinate 9,321 downwards.
GCCACATCTAGAATATTACTCTTTTATATGCAGCAATCTACGTAAGTCGGACCGTGTTCTGCTTGAGAAAGCTCAGCGACGCTTTACAAAGATGTTGACTCCACCGCAGCAAGCGCTGAATTACCGACAAAGGTGTGAACACCTTAAAATTCAGCCCCTATGGCAAAGGCGCATTATCCTTAACATGTGCTTCTTACACAAGCTAATTCATAGAAAGTTGCACAGTAATATCACTTGTCTTAAACTAAGGAGCGCGTCTGAATCAAGACTCCGAAACAGGGGCCATTCCATTACTCCGCTAAAGGCAAAGAAGAGACTGCGGTCTCGTTTCTTCTTAGTTGTCTACGTGAACATATGGAACAGGTTGCCTCTCAGAATAAGAGAAATCCAAAATTTGCAGGTCTTCAGGAAGGAGATACAAAAATTCCTATGTTTTGGCAATCTACAAAGCATCTTCCATATCTGCGATTCGCAAGACCACTTCTTTGAAACTGGCCCTGATATAGCTTAAGGACGCCCACGATGTAGTGCAAGACATCTAAGCACCTTCAGCTCAAAACTCATCCACATCCACTGTGGTTACCGTTCTAGCACCTAAGAGACTTTAACGGTATCTGTCGCACCCATTTTCCAGGGTTTAAGAATAGCAAACTGAATACAAGATGATCTTATTCTTCACCGACCTCTTCCTTCAATCCTTATTTCTTATCTACATCTTCATCCCTTCTCTTCAGACTTTTATCACATTCAACTTCTTGACCACTAGATCCGTGGAAAAAGTATTAGGCTTATGACCTCTATGGTACCCCTAGTAAAGGCATGCTACCAGACCTAAGCCTTGCATAGAATGTTGAAAACGTTTTCTGCTGCGGATGCACCTAAGCGTAGCATTAGAATTGTCCAAAATCGTCTAAATGCCGGCTTTAAATGAACCTTTGTGTGTCTTCCTAGATGTCGGTTGCCAGCGGGCCCTAATAGAATCTTTTTCATTAAGTCTGAGCGCTAGTTACTATACTCAGCAGTCTCCAAACACTATCAGTGGTTAAACCGCAAAATAAAAAAATAATCTTTCTTATTGTTGACAAAGAGCGCACTTTAACAGTTCTAGGCTCAAGAATCAGACATTTTGCTCTCCACTTACTCTCTCTTGACCCCATATACTTAGCTTTATCTGGTATACATGTGCCTTTCGCTATTGGCAACACTAGTAGACAGGCATAATGAAAATCAGATCCTCTTCTTTAACTGCTTTTGCTCGTAAAACACTCGCATTTCCAGATTTCATTTCACTGGCACGAAAGCTAACCAATGACAGAGAGGCCCCTGTCACACTGGCTGGCTGGAGCACCAGAAACTTTCCATCACCACTTTTCTTCTCTTGGCCGCCCGTGTGTCATTTATATTTTAGCTGGCTCCAAAGCCTACCATGCGTTATGCGTAATGGCGGGTGAACGACCAGCTCCCACTGGTTTTTGTTACTATTCTACTCCTGATTTACCTTATCGCTCTTTGCCTAGGGTGCTAGAACAGCTCTTGCCAGGAAAACCACAAAAGAAATAGTCGGTGTGACATTAGAGTGCCAGTTAACATTGCCATCTGGATGAACACCGCCGGCACTATCTTCGGAACTTAAAAATGGAGAGAAATAAATCGAAATTCATCAAAGAACTGCACAATAGTGTGCATCTACACATGAGGCATAACAATACCTCAAGTATAAGCAAGCTCAACCACCAGAAGTAGAGTTGTTAATGCCCAACCAATGCAGACCAAAACGGATTTCACGCCCAAATGCAATTAGCTAAATTTTACTAAATTTTCCCATGCTCATTTCTTTATTATTAGTGACAGGCTCCTATAGCTCACTGATGTTAGATACAGAGCCTCATTAATATAGAAAATCGGCTCTAAGGGATAAATCTTGTGATGTTTAGCTAAGTAATGTGTGTATTTTGCAGGCCGAAATCTGTCAACGGATCTGAAAGATCCCCTGAGTTACTCAGGTAGATCTGGCTCATGCGGCCTTGCTGTAAGCTTTAGAAAAGTTTAGAGGCTTAAAAAATGCTAAACTCTATTTTACTGGTTGTTTATGTGACTCAGTATCCCCTGAAAACGGTATGCTGTGGCCTTCTAACCGTGAGTTAATTACAAGCTCCACTGAATTCCCTTGTAGATATAATATTCCTTGCTGGATTTCTAGCGTTTTCGCGCAAGCTCATCCCTTAATTGCATATATTTTTCATGCTTGCCTGCAAAGTTTACTTTTCGGCCACCTGCGCAGTCCGTAGTTGTCGCAGGGTATTACGGGCTAATTAGAGCATTTCTGGATAGCTATGCCTATCTAGAACATACACCGCTTCCCTACTTTTTATATTTTCTTTTCTTTTTTCTGCTATCTGCTTGCAAAGCAGAAAGCGATTTTTAGCGAAAAATAAAAATGGCCTTATTCGTAGACCATCATTTAATTGCGAATAACTCGCAAACTACTGCACGCATGGTGTTGCTTTTGCATTCGTCGTATTCAGGCGCTAAAGCTCGTCCAGACAAGTGTAATTTGGTGCTACTTTAAGCGGTATTCTAACTTTAGAAGGGCTTTTTCTTTTATCTGAGAATAACTCAGGTTGGAATTTTGCGCCGTAGAGCAATATCAGCGTAATAAAAGTAGGGCTATATTTTTTTGTTAATGGGTATTTTTCTACTGAAGCACGCAGATTTATTTTCCCTCTTAACAAATTGCTTCTATTTATGTCTGCATTTTTCGGAATTGTTTTTACTTTTCGTATGCCTTATAATTCCTTCATTAATTTCTTCCATGTGCGCAACAACAATTGGGGCAACTGAGTGGCCAATTATTGTGCGATCAATTTAAAGTGAACTTGTGGCAAATTGGATTCTGTTTCAAGGGGAAAAGGCAAACTACACCTCCGCGAAGTATTCACAATGAAATACAAGGAGCTCAATATCGCCCGAAGGAACCAGAAAAATGTCAAGGTGGGCGACCCAGTAGCTGTATACTAAACAGTGCCAATGCATTTGCAATTGCTAACGATGAACATATATTTTACCAACTTCCATGCAAGAGCATCGGATAAATGTAAGCATTGATCTGAACCCTTTAGGGTGCAGCCTCTAGCAGGTCTAGAAATATACCTATTTATTTATTTATTTATTTATTTAATAGTATACTGGTGTCTTTTCGCATGAGACCTCTCTACCTCAGGTTGAGCTGGTCACAAAAGTTCCGGAGGATTCTTATCTAATTGAAATCAGCGCAACGGAGACACAAGTCTTCGGGCTATTGCAATGGCTAAGTCCTCCCATGGATTCTGGCCCTGATTCCATTCATCTGAAGCTGATGCATGATTTGGCCGCTGAGCTAAGTGGCCCTTTGACATGCATGTTTACAATATCACTCGACAGCTGTGCCTTACCTTCGGAATGGAAAAAGGCAATCATCTGTCCGATCTCTCTCTCTCTCGGTACTGTGGCGAAACGCACTGACCTGAGGAAGGCGATGGCTGCACGCCTGTGTGATGTGGACTGCAGAGCCACAATGGGCGACCTGTGGCACCACATTCGCGACCAGGTGACAGCTGCTGCTGAGGAGACCATCGGGTGCGCAAACTGTAAACGGCTTGATTGGTTTGGTGGGACAATGCGACGATTGGCGCATTGGTGTCTGAGAAGAATGCAGCATTTACTGCACGTGTCGCAGACCACAGTGACTTGAGGAAGAAGAGACAGTTTTGCAAACTTCGACGGCGACTGACCCGAGAGCACCGTCGCATAAAAATTGCACAGTGGACGGCGAAGGCGAAGCAGCTGGAATGCTACGTCGAACGCCGCCAACACAAGGAATTATTTGACTCTTGGGAGCGATGTATGACCCGTGATTGGAGCAGCTGAGGACACTGATCGATGGTAGTTCAAGCGCTACCTGCACACAGACTGCAGATATATTGCAGATCTGGCGGAAAAACTTTGAGTGCCTCTTGAACAACCGTTCAGAGATTGACTGGTCTACATTGAATCATCTCAGGTAGCGCGATTTAAAGACGAGTCTGGTGGATACACCGACACTGGATGAGACGTAGAGAGCACTTGCTCGGCTGCGAAGCGGAAAGTGTGCTGGGGCCGACGTGATCCCGCCTGAAGTATCGAAACACGGTGAAACTGCTTTGGTGACTGGGCTGCACCACTTAGTGCAAACACGATTAGATTGCGGAGGGAATGCCTGCCGAGCTGAAGGATGCCCCTGTGCTACCACTGTACAAGGGCACAGGTGGCATATAATGTTGCACGAATTGTCGTGGCATCAACTTGCTGCGTTGTGTGGGCAAGGGGATTTCCCGAATCATGCTCAACCGCCTCGTCAGTCGGGTTGTGGAATCGCACGTGGCGGAAGAGCAGTACGGATGCTGGTCGGGTCGCAGCACTATAGATATGGTGTTTGCGGCACGTCAGTCGCAGGAGAAGTGCAGAGAACGACACCAGCCATTGTACGCGCTTTTTGTTGATTTCACCACGGCATTTGTACGGTGAACCGCGCGGCCTTGTGGTTAGTGTAGGGTAAGTTTGGTTGCCCGCGTAAGTTTGTAAGTTTAATTGAATGTCTGCACAGTGGTATACGAACGAGAGTGCAGCTGAGTGGAGAGACCTCGGATGACTTTGCAGTTGTCTCTGGTGTGAAGCTGTGAAGGCTGTGTCTTAGCTCCTGCCCTGTTAAATATATATCGATGCCATGATGTTTTGTGCTTTTGATGCGGCTTGTGCTTACGGTGTTCGTGTGGAGCACCGTATTGATGGTGGGTTGTTGAACATCCGTCCTTTTGGTGCGAGAAGTCTAGTCTGTGAGACAAATATCCGTATGTTGCTGTTTGCTGATGACTGTGCGTTGTTTTCACACAGCGCGAATGAGTTGCAGCACATGACTAGTGCTTTGGTTTCGACAGCGGCCAAATTCGGGCTCACCATCAACACAAGCAAAACTGTCTGTCTCTTTCAGCCTTCATCGGAGGTGCAATCTTCAATATTGCCGCGAATCAGCATTGGTGCTGAAGTATTGGAAACCACCTCCCGCTTCATCTACCTTGGGAGTGTGATGTCGACTGATCAGCAGCTACACAGTGAGCTGCGTAGCCGCGTGTCAAAGGCAGCTGCGGGATTGGGGTAGCTAGAGTACCGAGTGTGGAACAACCATCAGCTTGATATTGGCACGAAGCTGATAGTGTACATATCCATGGTGCACTCCGTTCTTCTTTACGGCAGTGAAACGTGGACGATGTACCGTCGGGATGTGCGATATCTCGAGCGGTTCCATCAGCAGTGTCTACGACAAATTCTGCGCATCAATTGGGACGAAAGAGCTGCTGACACGGTAGGGTTTCCCCCGAACCTGGAATGTATGCAGTGGACTGCATACTTTTACTGAGACACCTGAGGTGGATTGGTCATGTGAGCCGTATGGATTCAATGCGGATACTGAAACAACTCTTATACGGTCAGCTGAGTATTGGGAAACTGCATGTGGGGAAACCAAATTTGCGTTTCTAGGGCATGATCAAATTGAGCCTCTCACGTTCCAATCTTGATTCCAGGTCATGGGAATCGAAGGCGGTTGATCGGCGTGCATGGCGCGATCCAAGCACGAAGGTAGTTGCCGAAGTGCGGCAGAATGACTTCATACCTGCAGAGAAGAAGCGGCAGGTGCGGAAGCGGTAAGCACCGATGAGTTGCACTCCATCGGTATCGAGCGCCTGGTGCTGTAGCGCATGCGGTCGCGAGCGCCTGAGTCAGGCAGGCCTAGTGAGCCATAAACGAGGCAACTCGGGACCACTACCGAAGAGACGACGGGTCCTGCAGAGAACGTAGGTTAAACCAGTGCAGCTTTTGTAGGCACGCTTTATTCGATTTACTAACCGCGTGCTTGCATGCTAAGTCTATTTATTTCAGATGGCGGGGTTTCAATTCTGTCCAAATGCTTTTCTTTCTCGGATTAAAGTCTACTTGTACTTTCTTCTATAAACTTGCACACGTGGCTTAAGCCAAGGGTAGTTAATTTCGATAACATTTTCGTGTTTGTGGCATTTCTGTAAAATATACCTTCTGGCCTCTGGAACTTATCTCGGATTGGTTTGTAGACAATTTATTTCATATGCCCATTAACTTAAGATTTATGTCACCATTTCCTTATGCATCACACGATTTATTTTATTTGTTATCTTACATACAAGTGATTGGCTTTTGCTTCATATCCCCGGTGTGACTGCGCTTGATGTGCATGTTGCCAAGGTGCCTACTTGTCGGTTACCCACTACCTCGTCCATTCTGGCTCCAGGAGACAGTTGGTCGTTGTTGGCGAGGACGGTGTGCACGGTCCTTGTGGCCGTGCTATGCTCCAACAGTGGTTCCATGCACTCAGTGTGGAGCGGACTAGAGTCTAGCCACCGCCTTGTGTGCGCTTGGTTCCCCAAATACAGCGTGCCTTTGTTTGCCTGTGAAGCAGTGTGGGCCGGCTCCGTTGATGAAATGTGGCTCCCATCCACATGTCGCCCGGTCTTATTCCTTCGGGTTTACACTGGATACGGGGTGTGTGGTTATAGCTGTGGGTGGTGCAGCGCAAGCTAACTATGGACCCTCTGTAGGCGCAGGCGTCTTGTGGCTGGCAACAGTGACAGGCAAATCCGACACCGGATGCCGCCAACCAGATATATATTTATATATTTATACTTTTATATATATACTAGGTACCAAAATATTACTCGAATAGTTCTACCAGCCCACTGGTTATCTCTATTCTGGTTCCATTGTTTCTGTTCAGTAGCTGCGAGTCGCCAGAGGCTCTATGCATCGCTGAGATTATCGGAAGCTTGCTTGCAACCATACATTAACTGCAGCCTTTATTCTCTCTGAGTGTTTGTATCACAACTTAGATGGTTTGGTGACTTACTCTGGGACACCGTAGGCATCCACTTGTGGCTAGAGGCTTTTACGGATGCCATTGCTGGCCGTTGGTCTCTCTCCTGACGTCGTTACCTATCTTTTACCTTTCTCTTTCACCTCTTATAAGCAACAGCTAGTCATCTTTGGCCCCATGCATCTCTGCTCGTATACGGAGCTTGCTAGGAGCCACTCATTAACTGCACCCTTTATTCTGTCCGACTGTTTGCATCACAACTTAGATGAGTGGTGACCTACGCTGTGACACCGTAGGTATCCACCAGTAAGTTAAGGCTTAATACGAATGCCATTGCTGGCTACTGATCTCTCACTGCTAGCGCCGTTATCTGTCGTTCACCTTACTCTTGTCACACCATTTTGGCGGCAGCCAGTCGTTGTAGGTTCCATGCTTCTGCGCAAATCGGTAGCTTGTGAGAAGCCATTTCCTGACCCTCCATCCTTTAGCCTCTTTTAATGTCTGTCGCTCTAATCTTCGCTCGTTTGTTGATTTATTCTTCGACACTAAAGGCATCCATTAGTGACCAACCGCCTTAATGAAATAGCTACGCCAGCCACTGATACGTCTTTAGAGCCATTATCTCAGTTAATTAGCGGTTTGCCGCCATATCTTCATGCAACTCTGCGCACATACGGAGCTCGCTAAGAGCCACTCCAACTTTTACTCTCTTGGACTGTTTGTGTCACAACGCAGCTGGTTTGGGGACCTATTTTGTGACACCATAGTTATCCAAAAGTAGCTGAAGGCTAAAGCCGAATGCCATTGCTCGCCACCGATACTCTCTCACCTAACGCCGGTATCTGTCGTTTGTCTATTCTTGGTTTCCCCTGCTTACCTGCTGTGAGTCATTGCGTGTTCCCTGCCTCACGGCGCCTATCCGAAGGTTGCTAGGAGCCACTGCTTACCTCACCAACCATTAGTCACTTGAACTGTTTGTATCGCCTACCTTTGTTGATTCGTTGATTTATGCTGTGACACTGTAGGTGTCCAGTAGTGACTAAACCACTTCTGTGAATTGCTACATTTTGCCAGCGGCGCTCTCTCTTAACGCCGTTATCTGTAGTTCCCCTCACTTTTAGCACCACAGTTTAGCAGCAGCGAGTCGTCGTTGGCTCCATGGATCTCTGCGCATATCCGAAGCTTGCTATAAGCCACCGCTTATCCTCCACCCTTCAGTCTTTTGGAATGTTTGTATTACTTAACCGCTAAGTTGTATACTTTCGTTGTGACACGGTATATATCCACTTGTGACAGAATATCTTTATCGGCTGGATACAGTCGGCCCCTGACGATCTTTCCAACAACGCTAGTATCTTTCTGTTGTCTCACCTTCAACATCTCTAGCTATCGCGATTCAGCGTACGTTACGCGCATCCCTGCGCATAATCGGCGATTGCTAGGAGCTACTCCTTATCTTTCCAACTGTATTCTCCTGGAGTCTTTGCATCGCATATTGTTGATGGTTTGTCAATCTACTCTGTGACACTGTAGTTATCCATTAGTAACTAGAATACTTAAGGCAAATGGCATGTTTGGCCACTGAAATCCCGTCCCTTAGCGCCATCGCTCTATCGTCCTACCTTCGACACTTAGCCTTTTTTAATTTCCACTTAATACTAGCCGGCTTCCATTATGCCCAACTTCCCAGCCTTGTATACCCAAATACATGATAATTATCACCTAGCCTTTGGTAATCCTCATCCCTGGAGTATACATACACCTCGCCACATCGTCACTGTATCTTCTGGTTTCCGACTGCAACTAATCGTGATTGCATATCTACCTTCTTGTCACTGGTTGAATTCTAACGCCGTAAGCTAATACCTCGTGGCTTTTTTACCGGAACCATGCTCTTCACCCTCATGTACATGACAGCACTTTACCCATTGGGCCAGGCCTTTGGTTGCAATACCAAAAGCATTTTCAGTGTAATATCCGTTACACGTTGTACATCAGTTTGTCTCAAGTAAATGTCTTAAGGTGGGATTTTTCCACTGCCTGGTACCATGACTATCCTTTTTGGTCTTCTCTCAACCTGTTCCTCCCTTTTCCTTTTCTCTGCGGTCGTGCACTTCCTATAGATGCGGAATTAAAAGAATGAACTGCTTCCGTCTGAGATGGGAGGAAAAAACAACAAGAAGTTACCTGGACCATGGCTTGATACAAAAACCAACCATCTGCACCCAACACCTCTAGCACCCACATCCATTGAGGATAGCTGGACACGAATTCTTCACACGACAACAAATATACATAAGCAGAGAACGTGGGACCCCATATACTGGAACCAATAGTTACCTGTAAAATCATTCTTCCTATCATTCTTGCCTATGGGTCTCAATCCAAGGCTTCTCTTCCTTTCA
>CALYDF020004738.1:0-15578 GCA_944474145.2 Dicrocoelium dendriticum | reverse complement strand
GCGAAACAAAGGATGTACAATGTGCAACAATGATTGTGTTGAAAGTGTCTTTTGGAGTTTCTACGAAAGCAGTGGCTTATACGTTGGTTGCTACCATCTACATGGGATAGAGTGCGTTGTGCTATTGAGCAAAAAGGCGATATCGATTTGCTATGATGCAAATATTGCGTGGGAAGACATAAAGTAGAATTTAAAGACCAGCAGTTAGTCAACATATTTCGATGGGGAGCGCAGAAGAATTAAGTTAAGGTATAAATGGCTTGGGATGAAATAGATTCAAAGGTCGAATGGTGGTAAGTCAATGGATAGATAGTATTCAAGCGCTGAGTAAAAAGCTTCTAGGGATCAAGCCAGAAAGACGACACGAGTGTATTAAGTTTATAGTGCTATGGCCGACTGAGATGGGAAAAGCCTGTGTGAGAGATTACCTCCTACCTTAGTAAGTATCGAAACCTTTGCTGCAAAAACGGACAAAGAACACTAGGTGAGAAAGGATTGATCGGTAGAAGTGAGGCAATAAAGATCAGTCAAAGGAAAGCGAACCTGCGGAACAAAAGTGTACGTAGCTTCGCGTAGAGAAACAAGTTATTCTAGGGTGCTACTAAAATAGTACTATGGTGTGCTGAGCCAGGAAAAGTCAGTTAGTCTGTTGGACTCATACATGGGTAAGTGTCGCAAACATATCAGCAAGTTAGTGAGAAATGAACACCTATAAGTGAAAAAGCTAACGGGCGTCTGTGTACTGTTCAGATGAGAGGAGTGATGAACGAAAAAGTTAAGAAAGGTTAATTGACGGAAGGACAGCAAATAGCCAGAATGCAAGCGTACATTAAGTCGCTGAGGATATCAGAACCTGGGGCCTAACCGCAGCAGCTAAGGTGCTAAGATAATAGTACCAAGCTGGATAGAGCCAGGCAATGCTAGCCCGAGACTTGGAGGATTGCAGGTAAAAATGCCTAGGACAATACAGCGAGTAAGGGATAAATGCCGATCTAGAAATATGAGGCAGAACAGCGGCTTGCGCTGAACACATGGATATGCTTGCACGACAGAAGAAAGCTAAGAGAAGTTTCGTGATAGAAGGACAGCGGACGAGAGAAGCGCAAGCATACAATGCGGTTGTTAAATAGTTAGAGCATAATAGACTAAGGCGCATCGACGCGCAGCTATTCAAATCATGCTGGGGTGCTAATTGAATGTAACTAAGGAGGCCTGAGACGGGAGAAGCCGGTGAGAGAGCTGAACTACAATCAATTTAGTGTCGTAGTTGAGCCAGTGACAGCTGTGCCTCTAGCAAGGAAGCATGTGCCCGGAAAAGCCGGTGAGAGAGCTGAGCTTTAGTTTAAGTAGGTGTCATATACGTAGTGAGTAATAGATAGATGAACGTTTAGAAAGGAGCGCCGTGCGCTGACTAGTTGAAATATGCTTGCTCCACAGAAGAGGGCTACGAAAGGTTTCATGAAGAAAGGACAGCGAACGGATGATGCGCAAGCATACAATACAGCTGTCAGATAGTTCAGAGCGAAGAGGCTAAGCAACAGCGGCGCGCAGCTAATCAAATTATGCTAGGGTGCTAATGAGATAACTAGGTTGCCGCGTGAGAGATCTAAAGTTCAATTGGCGGAAAGGTTGGATGCAAATAGTCTAAAGGAATAAAGGTTATTCAGACACGGCGTGGCTCTTAACGTGTTCAGGATAATCGCAGATGCATGTGGCCTACGACCATTAGCTGTTTACTAAACAGGTGCCGAATTTAAGATGATCGACAAATGGTGGCGCTAGGAAAGATTATCAGTGGCCAGACGCTTGACCCCTTGTGCATGCCTACAGGGTCACAGAATGCATCAACAAACCAGCGAAGGTAAGTGATATACATTCCGGAGGAATGTATGCTGAAGAGACAAGGACTGTATCCAAGCAGGCTCAAGATCTGCGCAGAAGGGACATGGAGCCCAAGACGAATCCCTGCAAAATGGTGAGAAAGATAAGAAGAGCGTTAGATATGGGAGCTAGGAGAGAGAGACTGTTTATTAGTGGCCAGCAAGCGCATTCGGATTAGGCCTACTAATTACCAGTGGATACCTACAGTGACAGCATAAGTCAACAAACCAGCGAATGTATGTAAGGCAAACAATTCAAGAGAGTAAGTGTTGGAGAGATAAGGAGTGGCTCCTAGAGCAAAGCTGTATACTACCAACAATGACTCGCTGCAGCTGAAAAGTTGTGACGAAGAACTGATAATGATACTAGGAGAGAGAGAGTGTACCGAAGGCTAGCGATGGCGTTTGGGTGGAGCCTTGCAGTTGCTAGTGGATACCCGATTAAGTCAGCAGACAGCAAGTGTATGTGACGCACGCAGTCCCAGAGATTAAAGTTTGGAGGGATATAGGTGTGGCTCTTAGCAGGCTCAGGATAAGCGCAGAGATGGTTGGAGCAGAATGGCTGCTGCTAAACAGAGGTGCCAGGATTAAGACGAATAAGAGATAGGTCGCCATAAGTGGGCGTATCAGTGATCAGCAATGGCATTTGCATGAAGCCTTTTAGTTATTAGGGTATACCCAAAATGCCCAGAATAAAACAACAAACAGCGGATGTATGTGACGCAGCCAGTCACAAATAAGGTTGGAGATAAAAGAGAGCGGCTCTTACAAGCTCCAGATATGCGCAAAATGCGTGGAGCCTACGACCACTAGTTGCCACTAAGTAGAGGTGCTGAGGTTAATAGGATCGACAGGTTATAGCGCGCTAAAAAGCTTTAGGTGGTCAGATGCAATTATTTCATTAAGCATTTTGGTCAGTTCGGTTCAGTTCAGATGGGACTGGAACGATGGTAGAATCCCGTGAGTGTTTCATCTTCAGTAGATAGTTGAGCCAGGAATTGATGATGTGCTTATTCATTGATGGATCTAAAACGGTACACTCGTATCGCACCATGGACAACCAGTTAATGCCCATGTTTCCTGCCCTAGCAGTCCTTGCTGTGAAAGTCACATGAAGTAAGCAAAGGATAGGAAGAGAAATAGAGGGTACAGAATAAGGAAGTGCACTTAAATAAGAAAATAATACCAATGCGTGAAGAAAAGTAGAGAAAAGAAAATCGAAGTACGAAGATGCGAGTTACTCAGGAAAATGGAAAGGTTTCATGTTGCCACCCAAGAGCGTCAAGTTGCCGCTCACACCCCTTAAATGTAGATGCCCTGATAACAATTTCCGCAAGCATGTTCCAGCGGTGGATAACTCGGCGTGACAGCCGGATTTCCGCCCCAATCCAACGGGACCGCGGTTTGTCCAGCCTCAAGGAATGACCGCATATAACAGACAATCTAGGGTGACTAAATAGCCAAGATAAATCTGGAGCAAACCTCCCAGTTAAGATACGGTAGGTTAGGATTAGGTCTCCGCTAAGCCTCCTCAAAGCTTCGAACTTGTCCGGGGCTAGTCGGCGACGGCGGGCCATAACAGGTGCGTACTTAGTGCAAGTGTGCTGCATGACGTTTGACGTCACAGGAGACAAGTCGTTCAGGACGCGAACGAGTTTAGGATGCTTGTTGAAAAGTTCTGTAAAAGGTTGTGAAGATTTAGGACACAAATGGAAGTGATAGCAGCCACGTTGGCGCTTGTTCCGATAACGCTGAGCTGTGTCCTAGAGTCCATAAGCTTATTCTTTGTAGCATCGACACTGAGGTCGTAGCGTTGAAGAAAGTCTATGCCTATGATGGCGAAAGGCACGGCAGCGATTATGAAAGGCCAGCGAAATGTTCGTCGGAGGCCTAAATTGAGCGTCAGCAGCCTTTCGCCGAAAGTTGTGATTGGCGTGCCATTGGCGGCACGCAGCTTTGTCGGCGATGGTGAGACGACCTCTTCTGGGCTACGGGGTATAACGCTAACTTCGCCTCCTGCGTCGACTAGAAACTCAGTGCCGGAAGTTAAATCCCTAACGCGGATGAGGCGACTTTTGTGTTGGCCGGTCGCGTCCGTCGCCGTTACGGACCGGGCGAGATGTTTCCCTGCTTCTCGGCGAAGTTGCAAGGTTTGACACGTTAATGGGCTGCGGTACCAAAACGCTGATGGTACCAACAGCTAGCCTACCTGTTGCTAGACAGAACGTTTGCAGGGCCATTTTGAGCGGCTATGACGATGACGGTTCATAGTAAGCTGTTGGACCTGGCGACTAAGTGTCGCAACTTGTGTTTGCAGGGCTTCCATATTTGACTGTAAGCCAGTGGTAGAAGTGCCCTGGGACGCGTGGGCATTGATCATGCTGGCGTCGGCTTGTGGCTGTGATCGTTCAATAACTCGATCTGCTAATTCTGCTAGTTGAGTGAGCGAAACGGAGCTCAGTGTAGCGAGAAGCGCTGGCCTGTATTCCACTGGCCGCTGTAGCCATAGTTCGCGAAGTAAAGGCTCGTCCATGGTTGAGGAACCAAGGTGTTGCTGCATCTCTCGTAGCAAGGTTGACGGCAGTTTGTCACCCAGCTGCAGAGCCCTGAAAAGCTGCTGCAGGCGAATTACCTCAGAGTGCATAACACACTTAATCGTGGCCTCCTTGAAAGCAACAGCGGTTTTCGGTCTGAGAAATGACGACTTCGCGAACCTGCATTGCTATCTCCTTGGGGAGACAGGACGACAGCTTGCAATATTTCGCGTATTTGGAAGTGATTCTGTGGTTGTAAAACAGCCTCAAGCTGAGCAAACCACAAATGAGGATCCATTTCCCAAAAACGTGGCACAGAGAGATACAACGCTTAGCAGGGACTATACCTTATTGTGTACGGATTCCATAGTATAAAATTTGACGCACAAAATAGGTTACCGTATGCAAAATAAACCGCAAAATATGAAACGTAAATGGAACGAACTCACCGTAGAAAAATTCGAAATATCCGGCGCTGAGATTGTTCCAGAGTCGGGGTCACTAATTTAGAGGGTCGCTTGTACCGGGAGCCCAGAGCGCGATTCGAGAAGAGAGATCGAGTTGCAGAGAAACGTTTATTGGTACAGTAAAAGTTTTCCTGTTATCTGGCTATAAAGGAACGACACCATGGACGCTCTAGCTAGGAGAACGGAGGATGTACAGCACACAGGGCGGTCGCGAGTTGCAACCGAAACGAGCGCCAAGCACAAAATGGTGATGAGCAAGTCAAGCATTCGAACTCAGCAACTAGTTCAACAAACCACACCGGTTGCCTAGGTATAAAATGAAATAATTTTAGAATTTTACACAGGCAAACCGGGGAATCTCCAGAATGGTACACTTCCGCTCTTCGCTAAGGCGGAAGTTTATTGATTGCAGCAAATGCTCTTTGCAGAGGTGTTTTGTCCGGCTTGATCACGATAGGCCTCACTTTGGCTGACTCTAGCATGACGAATCGTTTTGCTATTAAAGTCTTGGCCAGTACTTGGTCATTGAACTTAGGTATGCTCTCTGGTACTATCAAATCTGTGGCGGTGACGGAGTCACAGAGGTGATCGTTAACGTAATCGCATAGATTGACTGCTTTCGTAAGTACCCTTTTATCAGGGAATATGAGAGAGGTAATGAGTATATCGGCGCGGTCACTCCGAAGTTTCATAAGTCTAACAAGAGGTTGTCCTTGGTTATGGGTAGTAAGCGCATGGTGCTCAGCTGCTAACCGTTCCATGTGTAGCGAGTTTCTCCAATTTGCCAGGAGCTCGTGCATACGAATTTTGAGGTGCAACTCCTTGGTCTTGTCGTAGGTGGGGGGCATTTTCTTGAACTTCGCAGAGCCTCTGCGGGCAGGTTGCCTAGTTTGGAGACTGTATTTTGCTTATCTTGATGTGCTTTGGGGCACGGGCGTCTAAGCAATTCGTTCGGATTTTATAAAGCAAGCATGTCGCCATGTCTATATGGGTCGCAAAGAAAAAGCCATCCCAAGGTGCCGACCAGGGAAGTAGCGGAAATTATTTTCAACTGATGCGATGGAGAGGTCTTAGTGAAAATTGCATGCTATCTTTGTGAGGAGGCAATTTCGGGCGTAAAAGGCTACGTCTCACTATCTTGTGACCACAGCCATGAAGGTTGTTATACACGTTCGCCCATGCGTGTGGCATACCTTTCGTGAATAGCAGGTCCAGGGTGTTTGATCCTCTCGTGGGAGTTAGTGCATGTTGAGTCCAATCATGTGTAAAAACAGTGTCAACGAAAGCCCTATACCTGGAAGGTGTGGACTGATCAAACCATGAAATCTTGGGTATACTGAAATCTCCGGCAATTATCTAATAGCGTGCTGGCACGAATGATGCATCATGAAATAGCTTTACTAGATCGGTGATCATAGAATAAGAGGAACTGGGTGCGCAATACACACACTCGATTAGGAGGTCAAGCTGGCCTCCGATGGATTGAATCCAAACGGAATCTTCTGGGATGCCAATGAAAATAGTTTGGAAGGTTGATGCATGGAACTCATTGTTGACGTAAATAAGAGTGCCATCTCCACGTTGTTTGGCACGTCCATTGCAGAAAATAATGTAACCTGGAATGTGCAGCAGCGCATTAGAGACTTTAGGTGGGTGCAACGTTTCTGCAATAAGTACTACATGCGGACGGAGTGTTACATATAAAGCAGGCGGGTTTGAGGTACATAGGTCTTAGGCTTAGGGCTAGAACCGGCCGTTTTGGGGTGGTTGCAGCGCATAAATGAGTCGCTGAAGATGGTATAAAGCAGTTGCGCGCTCTTGAAGAATTGGGAGTGGTGGACCATGCCCTGTTGTATTCGCTAAAAAGGAGGCTGCAGTAGGTGTCCCAATTCTAGATGACCTGAAATTCTGCAGAAACCCAGAGGGGTGTGAGCGATACGTCGAATTATAAGGAGCTGTGGTATTCACACTGGATGTCGAGTTAACAACAGCAGCCGGCTGTCATCTTCGGCTGTGCGCCGTACACTCTTGTGTTTTGAACTGATAATGGTAAGTTGGAGTTTGGGCAATTCAATTTGTCGGTTCCAGTAGATATGGTTTTCTGAATGGCTGGCTGGAGATGATCGGATCAACAAGCCTTTATAACGCTGGATAAGCAAGAGCAGTATGTGTACTAGTCACCGCATGTCGTTGCGAAGCTTTCGATTTAACGCGGTTGATAGTGTAGCGGGGTTTCTGAAGCCTTAGATGGTTACTCGTCTTTGGACCACTGGAAGTCAACCAGGTACTCGCCGCTTGCGCGCCATTATTCATTTGCTAAAGGCGCATTTACTTTGCTTTCTTGTGGGTACATCATTTCGGTAGAACTCGTCTGCTTGCCCTCGGTTTCCTGGTGGTTGTTCCTCTGCTGTTTTGCAAAGAACCAGTCGTCACATGCTTAGGGTTTACATCGAATTTGTTTCGCCCCTTACCATTTGGTGAGTTCATTCCAATACATACTTTGGCACTTGGTATTTCCGACTACTCCTTTCGAAGGTTTCATACCTGGTTACCGTAAACTGGTTCACAAATGTTGCTTATCCCTCACACTTATTTGCTTTTCTAACTCTTCTGTCGCGATAGCTGTACGTGCAGCCCTTGCACTTCGTGTCCTATTGCGGACGGCTAGTTTGTTATATATGGCAAAGCGAGTGTCTCAAAGCGGGTACAGACTTCACCGGGGGCTGCAATGCTGTATTTGTAACCGTTGGTTCTACGTGGAGTGTACTGGTTTACATCTGATGCAGTATGCCCTTAAACTAAAGTGGTGTTGACTGCCGTTTGCGTAGCACTGGGCCGTACACGCCAATAACTAGTGGCCCGATGTTTCTGTAAAGCCTGTTGTCTGCTGTGTTTGCTAAAGAGAAAAGTTGTTTGCGTTGTTATGTTTCTAGACCGCTTAGGTCACCTTCAGAAGGCAGTGGGAGCTACCACTTGCTGGACCCGGCGTCGCTTTGCTGGCAGTTTGCTGTCAGTACACAAATTATAAACAATTAAGTATAAATAAGTGGTATATTCTAGGTAAAACGAGGCAAACCTGTAAAGGCGCAAACAATTATTCATACAAGCATAGCTTTTTTGGAATGTTAAAACATTTCGTTTTAATGAAATATATAAACGAAAAGATGTCCATACGAGTAAGCATGTTGTTAGGTAATAGTCAAACCAAGGAACATGGTGGCGCTGGGGGGCGTAAAAATCAGTAGTAACTGTTGCGTCAATGTACAAGTTGGGCGTAAGTACGCCATGTAGTAATCCATGAGCACAGAAGCCAAAATAAGGTTTCGGTGCAATCGATGACCATTAAGAAATCGGAATGATCTGTGCTTTATCAAAGCGTATCTCACAGTAAAACTAGTTGCACAGGTTGGATGTAGAAGCCTGAGGACTGCGTCAGTTTGAAATATTTAGCCGTGGCTTTAGTTAGTAACAACACTGTTGATAACGAACCTTCAGGTATTATGTTTGATTCGTCTGTTAACCAGGGATACAATCGGGATTCTGCTTTTGCTAAAGGAAAGAGGTAGAGTGTCAAATAAGCAGCAAAACCCAAAGCAGTTATAGGAGATCCGTCGAATAACGGATCCTCATTCCCCTCCATTTCTACTGCAGTTTTGTCCTCCAAGTTTAATTCGTTTATGATGTTGGTGTCTAAAAAATTCGGACGCTAATCCGAAACCGCCAACTTAAAAGAGCGCTTGATAAATATCCGTGTTGCTGTAACCCGTATACTAATCGCAGTGTTATGTTCAGTATTGTGATCATGTCATATGCCGTTCTTCCAAAGGCACTTATGCTAGATGGTGTTGGTTTGTTTGATGTGTATGGTAACAAAGTTTACTGCTAGGGTTTTGCAAAGTCA
This sequence comes from Dicrocoelium dendriticum, assembly GCA_944474145.2. NCBI lineage: Eukaryota > Metazoa > Platyhelminthes > Trematoda > Plagiorchiida > Dicrocoeliidae > Dicrocoelium > Dicrocoelium dendriticum. The sequence goes on along the minus strand of CALYDF020004738.1, from coordinate 6,796 downwards.
ATATGCGAAAACGCACCAGACTCGGTAGCTTGTAGACTGAGGGGTCTATTGCGTGTTGCTCGGTCCGCTCCCGACTCATGCCAAGCTCTTCTACCCTTTGCCTTTACGCTCAAAGGCACTAGTGTCACGTTGCCCTTAAGTCATGACTTGACGGAGACGCTGAAAGTACGGGTAGCTGTGCGATGGTGAAGACTCTCGTGATGTAGGAAAAAGGATCACTTAGTGTGTTTTCGGGTGGTATGCCGGTGGTGAACTTCCTCCAAACCAGAACCGATTCCGTTGGCGCACTGTCCCAGACTCACGATGCCAAATACATACAAATGATCTTCAAGAATCTGCTTATCCCGCGAAACAAGCTCGCCAAGTCAACGCTATTGTTGACGACTGATGTGCAAATATCCACCTACTTCACGAAGACAGGATTGTGTTTATCGAGCTGGGCCTTACTCTGGTGTGACCGCGATGGCAAGCGGGCTGAATTTCTCCTTGGTGCCATGGTTTGCAAGCTTCGTAGATCCATTGAGCTATGCGGAGTGATGCTTGTGCACCTTCAGAGCCACTCATACCAGACTGGCTAATGGTTAGGTGCCAGACGAACTCAGCCTCCAGGCCCTCTAGGTTGGTGGTTGGATGAGGCAGCCCGTTATTCTTTAAAACAGACTTCTTGTAGCCAGACGCCGAACCCGCTTGTTTGCGGCCAGGTTTTTGAACCAAAGGCCCTGGTTTGGAACCCCTATCGTTCTCCTGTCTAGACCTTTACAAGCTGATAATACCATGCTTACGCCATACAATGAATAACTTTCAAACAATTTATTGAGGCTCGGGCCACCGCAGAGGATAATCAACGGTACCCTAATTTCTGCATCATACAGGGTGGTCGGGGTGTGAATGCTACTGCTCCGGCCCAACCACCTTATTCCCGTCATTTATACCCTTACCGTCCTGCTCCGGCTTTACTTTTATCCCCTGCTTTCGACATTTAATAAATAAATAAATAGGTATATTGCTAGTCCGGCTAGAGGCTGCACCCTTAAGGGTTCAGATCAAGTTTTACATTAATCCAATGCTCTTGCATGGAAGTAGGCAAATGAAACGTTCCTCGTTGGCAATTACAAATGCATTAGCATTCTTTGGCGTACAGCTGCTGGTTGGTATGCGCCCACTTTGAAAGTTTTCTGGTTCCTGCTGGTGATATTGAGATCCTTGTTCTTTTGTTGCGAAAGCTGCGCAGAGGTGTAGTTGTGCCTTTTTCTTTTAACAGGGTGCAATTCAGCACAACTTCATTTTAAATTCATTGGACATTGGTTGGTCCGCTCAGTCGTCAAAATTGTTGGTTCGCACACGGAAGAAATGAGTGGCGGAATTATACGGGATACGAAAGTTAAAAGATAATTTCAATAAATGCGTAAGAAAATAAAAAGGATTTGTTAAGAGACATAGTAAGGCGGCGTGCTTCACCAGAAAAATGCAAACTAACAAAAAATGCAGCAGAGCTTTTCTTGCGCTGATATTGATTTCTGGCGCAAAATTTCAACCTTTGTAAATCGCAAAATACAAAGAGAACCTTTCCTAAGTCTAGAATACTGCGTAAAGTAGCACAAAAATATACCGTTCTGGACAAGTTTTAACTGCTGAATACGCTGAAAGTAAAAACAATGCAATACCTGCAGCCGTTTGCGAGTTACTCGATATTAACTGGCGGTCTACGAATAAGGCTATTATCATTTTTCGCTGAAATAGCTTTCCGTTTGCAAGCAGATATCAGAAAAAAGAAAGATAATGTAGAATTAGCGAAACAGTATATGATCTAAATAGGAATAGCTATCCAGCAATGCTATAATCAGCCCGTAATACCCTGCGACAACTAGGGATTGCGTAGGTGGCCGAAAAGTACACTTTGCAGACATACATGGCAAATCTAAGCAAATAAGCGACAACCTTGCGCGTAAACGCTAAAAATCCAGTAAGAAACATTATGTCTACATGGGAATGCAAGTGGGCTTATAATTATCTTACGGTTAGAATGCCTCAGCATTCCATTTTCAGTGGCTCCTGAGCCACATAAACAACCATGAATACATAGTTGAGTATTTTTTAACCCTCTAAGTGTTTCTGAAGCTTATATCAATTCCGCATGAGCCGGGTTTGTCTGAGTACCCCAGGAGACCTTTCGGATCTGTTGACACAATTTGGCCTGGAAAATCACACATTTCTTAGCTAAACATCGCAAGTATTATCCATTAGAGCCGATTTTCTATATTCATTAAGCTATATCTCTAACATTAGTGAGCTAGAGGAGCCTGTCGCTAATAATAAAGAAATGAGTATGGGAAACTTTAGTAAAATTTGGCAAATTGCTTTTGGGCTTGAAATCCGTTTTGGTCTGCGTTGGTGGGCATTACCAACGCTACTACTGGTGATAGAACTGGCTCGAACTGGAGGGATTGTTACGCCTCTGGTGTTGATGCACATTATTGTGCAGCTCTTTGATGAGTTATTTCTCTCCAATCGTAGGTTCCGCAACTGCCGGTTGTGTTTATCCAGGTGACAATATTAACTAGTACTCTACTGTCACACCGGTTATTTCTTTTGTGGTTTTCCTGGCAAGAGCTGTTCTGGCATCCTTAGCAAAGAGTGAGAAGGTAAATCAGGAGTAGAACAGTAACAGTAACCAGTGGGAGCTGGTCGTTCACCCGCCATTACGCATAACGCATGGTAGGCTTTGGAGCCAGCTAAAAGATAAATAACACACCAGTGGCCAATATAAGAAAAGTGGTGCTGGAATGTTTCTGGTGCTTTAGCCAGTCAGTGTGACAGGGGCCTCTGTGGCACTGGTTAGCTTTCGTGCCAGTGAAATAGAACCTAGAAATGCGAGTGTTTTACAAGCAAAAGCAGTCAAAAAAGAAGATGTAGTTTACATTATGCCTGTCTACTAATGTTGGCAATAGTGAAAGGCATATGTATACCAGATAAAGCTGAGTATATGGGGCCAAGAGAGGATAAGTGGAGAGCAAAATGTCGGAATCTTGGGCCTAGAACTTTTAGAATGCTCTCTGTCACCAGTAAGAAAGATATATATATTATTTTTCTGGCTACATACTGATAGTGGTTGGAAACTGCGGAGTACAGTATCTAGTGCTCAGGCTTAACGCAAAAGCATCAATAATGGCCAGCTAGTAAGCAACATTTACGAAGGCACGTAAAGGTTCTTTAAGCAGACATTTAGACGGTTTTGAACAATTCTAATGCTAAGCTTAGGTGCATCAGCTGCAACAAACACTTTCAACAACTTATGCAAGGTTTTGGTCTGATAGGATGTGTTTGTAGTGGTTGTGATTACAAGGCAATTTATCTTTGCTTTTATTATTTCCGTTACCGATGAATTTGTGCCATTTGTTTAAATTCGCAACTTTTGAATACATCAATGTCTACGCGCTCGCGTCTTGCTGCTTTCGGTTTTGCTGCTGCTTGCGATTGTGCTGCTGCCACGTCTATCCACCACTCGGATTATATGTTAGAACCTCCGCATCGGACTAACATCGATTGAAGAAAGAACTATAACGCAAGTGCATTGATTTTTCCTCTATTTTATGTTTTTACTTAAGACTGCATCCTGCCTCAGCACTAGAACTCATTAGGTAACGGTCCGCGACACGTTTACTAGGAGTACCTTAAAGGTCATAAGCCTAAATTTTTTGCACTTACCCAGTGGTCAAGAAGTTGGAAAGTGATAACGGTAAAGCTGAGGACAAGAAACGAAGATGTAGATATAGATAAGATGTAAGGGTTCAAATTCGCCTGCACGGTTGGCTAAGTCATTGCTCTGCAGTATCCTATATGAGGAATAACTACGGTTTTGCGAACCTGCCAGTCAATAGGCTAGGCTGTACTCTCTGTTGAAATTTTTAAACATAGACGAAGTGACCATCGAAAAAGCGAAGCCGGCGGGTTGTGGATGCTAATTGATGCATTCAGCCTTTGGATCAAGTTGTCAGTGAGAGGGTCGAAGCACGTCAGAAGCTACTCAGTAATGGCTAAGTACCTACTGCGTTCAGAATTCTAATGTTAGTACCTGCACGATGCGTGCGACTGATCCGACTGAGACCTTCTTGGTCTTGTGCTTGCGGTAACGGATAAGTTGAAAGTACAAGGGTCACTGGTGAAGACCATTCATGGGGGTTATCCCTTACTATCCTTTACCGGGTGCTTTTGCGCTGGCGTCTATTCTTTCCGTAGTGCAGTCCTAAGGTGGATTTGTCCGTAGGAGAACTCAAGTAGGTTAAGAAGAGATCGCAGAAGAATAAAATCAACTTGTACTCGGTTTGCTATTCTTAAACCCTAAAATGTTGGTGCGACGGATACCGCTAAAGTTTCTTAGGTGCTAGAACTTTAACGACAATGAATGTGGATGAGTTGTGAGCTTAAGGCGATTAGATGTCATGCACTATATCCTGGGCGTCCTCAAGCTACATCAGGACCAGTTTCGAAGAAGTGGTCTTGCGAATCGCTGATATGGAAGATGCTTTGTATATTGCCAAAACATAGGAATCTTTGTATCTCCTTCCTGAATAAGTGCAAGTTTTGGATTTCTCTTATTCTGGAAGGCAGCCGGTTCCATATGTTCACGTAGATAACTAAGAAGAAACGAGATCGCAGTCTCTTCTTTGGCTTTAGCGAAGTAATGGAAGAGCTCTTGTTTCGGAGTATTGATTCAGATGCGCTCCTTAGTTTAAGACAAGTAAATAAAATGAATAAATAGTTTACTCCCAGTTTCATAAAGACACACCAACTCAGGCATGACAAGGTTTAAAAACAGATGTGTATCACGACGATACATCGAGGTCAATCGTGTGTAGTTAAAACGGTGTCGGGAAGAGTTGATAAGTGAGTCTAGTCGACTTGCCAGTATGTAGTTGTGGGCAGTGACATTATTCAGTGGCGAGTCACATCCGCCACGTCGCAGAGTTGTTAAACAGACATTTGTGGCTTTTTATAGGGAGAACGCTTGCCAGGCGAAAACCCACCACTTCCTGCAACATGCCGTAAATAATTTGGACATTTATTTTGAACTGCCAAAGCCGCTTGACGACTGGTTTTATCTTCGGTTTTTCGCAGAGTAATGGCTTCTAATTTCCTCTGTTAGTGGGACAGGTAATTTGACCGGGTTCGCCATGATTTTTGAGGTCGGTGGAGGAGACGGACATCGCGATTATTCATCTTGTTGTATCTCCAGGAGAGCAAAAGTTCAAATTTTCCGCTGTCCAGATTTTTCAGACGTATAATGTATGGGAGTATGAGGATATGTCCAGTTCTCCATACTGGACAAGGGTTGTGGTAATTGTAGTTCGGTCCTTTCGGAGTTCTACCATGCTCCAAGTAAGTCCTTGTGGGTTGTTACGTCCGGCTTGGGCCAAAACTGTTCCTCAGTCTTATTTCAGATCTCCAAGAAGTCCCGGACCTCGGAGAAATGGGAAAGTGAGGGATATTACTGTGCAGCTTTTTATGAACTAGCTTATGTAAGAAGCACAGGTTAAGGATAATGTGCCTTTGCCATACTGGCTAAATTTTAAGGCATTCACACCTTTGTCGGTAACTCAGCGCTTGCTTTGATAGAGTCAACATCTTCGTAAAGCGTCGCTGAGCTCTTCAAGAAGAAAACGCTCCGACTTCCTTAGGTTGCTGCATGTAAAAGAGCAATATTCCAGTTGTGGCCTGATGTGGCTCGTATAGAGTTCTAGCCTTGCATCTGCGGTTATTATGTAACGGCTTATTTGGAAGGATAATCCCCTTACCCTTGCCACTTGATAATGGACTTGCGCTGCAAAGTTGAGGCTCATGGAGTAGCACAAGCCCAGATCGGTTGTCATAGTGTTCTGTTTGATGGTGATGCCGTTTATTGTTAGGGACCCAGCAGGTATAGTAAATTTGTGGGTCATGTCGTTAGACTTTTGAGCGAAGTATTTCATTTGCCAGTGTTCGCACCACTTTTCAAGTGCTTTAAGATCCTCACGGATACTATTGATTGCGGATAATTCATTAACAGGGGAAAGACGTAGACAACATTTATGTCGTCAGCAAAGATAAAGGAGCAAACCTGTTGCGAACTCCTGCAATGGTCATTGATATAAATCAAAAATAGGGTAGGGCCAAGGACGCTCCCCTGCACCACACCACTGGGGACGGCGGTCGGGGTTGATATACTTTGTCCAACCTTAGTAGACTGCGGACGTCCTATTAGATAGGAACCCAACCAGTCTAATAGGGGACTGTCTACCCCGTACGCCTTTATCATATGCATCAGGCGCATGCGTGGTACCCTGTCAAACGCCTTCTGCATATCAAGGTAAAGAATGACAACTGAGAGATAAGAGTCAATGGCCTCGGTGACCAAATTAAGGAAGTCCAGCTGACAGGTTGCACAAGACCGAACACTTGGGAACCCATGCTGAGATTTATTTATGTGCTCGCCTGCATAAAGATGAGTCATGCGGGCTTTTTTAATCAACTTCTCCATCACGCGCGAGATAATGGAAGTGGGGTTAATAGAGCGATAGTTACCAACTTCCTGTAGGCTTCCGCCCTTATGCCTTGTCATAATGATGAAATGTTTTTAAGCGTTCGGGCATTGACCATTTTGCATTGATAACGTAAAGAGTTTCAAAAGAAGAATAGCGATATCTTCACCACCATACTTTATTAGACTGGACGGTATTCCGTCTGGACCAGAGTTCCAGGATGGCTTGGCAGTTGAAATCGCAGAACGCATATTATTTATGTCAACCTGTACAGAGCACAC
>CALYDF020004737.1:0-16086 GCA_944474145.2 Dicrocoelium dendriticum | reverse complement strand
AGGAAACGCCCTAAAGCATGGCTTTCAACGCCAGCGTGGTGCAGAAACAACGCCGATTTTAATATTCACAACGTAGAAACATTGAAGCGCAGATCCCCGCAGCCATCACCTCACTTTATGAATGTAGTAACGCCCCAACGCATCCCACACCGAAAACTTTAGCTACTTGAAAAGCCCGATTCTTCCGTTCTGCTAGTTAATGACAAAAACGAATCCGAGAGTTGTACTGGGCTCCTAACTCAGCGAACCTTGAAATGCACGCCAACTTAACAACAGAGAAAGCCACAAAGCACAGCTATCAAAGCCAATGAGGTACCATCAAACCGTCAAATCCAATAACCACAGTGCAGATGAACAGGAGCGCAGGTCGCCGCAGAATTCACCTTCATTACTGAATGTAGTAATGTTTCAACGCATCTTCTCACCTCACAAGACTTATCTACTTGAAAAGCCACTCATCACAGGACTCGATCGCGGCCGCAACCGCACCAGTGTAAGCAGCGCCTCTTCGCCATATCTCCATACCGTTTTACATACACCAACCGCACCGGCAAAACAACAAATCATTTCCTGTCGCAACACCGCTTACTTGGGATCCAATGAGCTTCATATGTCGCGGACTAAGCGTAGTCGGACGCATCTGAATAGTTTGCCTAATAAGGCGAGTTACCTACCTGCGCCACTGTCGTCTATGCAAGATGACCGTACAAACCAGAACAAATACGCACCTCATCCAAGGCAGTTTACCTTGGCCCCCATGTATTCTACCCCATTTTATGGGGCAGTGCCTTATACATATCAACCTGTGCAGTTCCATCTAGCACAACTTTTGTACCTTCTGCAAACAACAGTCTACAGCCAGTCACAACTTCATGGCTGCCTTCTAACGACCCCCATTTGGTAACCTTCAAACATTCTACCTACGAACGTTCTCTTGAGCAATCCAACGTCATGCCAATTCAGACAGATTGCCTTGCCAGTTCCCAATTCCTACACTGCCCATCTCCTTATCAGGTCGCTAGCGAAGTAACTAACACCTACCCATCTTCTTCTCTCTCTGATGCTGTCTATTCACACTCCACTTTCACTCCGGCTCCAGTTTCTATCTCAAAATCACCTAAGGGACTGTCCCCATATCCACGCCATTCTGCACCTTTGTTACCCCACATCCTGGGTACTATGTCAGTGTTTGCCAATGCATATAGAGCTGCCCGAATCTTTCCAGCCTGGTACAATCCCTTACGTATCGAACTTGCCGGGACACGGCCCGCCACGTCACATTCTTCAAGCACACATACCCACCCTCGCCAACATCTGTTGACTGCTACACCTGTTGAAGTTGTCCCCATACAAGTAGAACCAGTACTTGCTACCACATCGCCTGATGTATGCACCCCGGGAACTGTAGATAATAGTGCATCGAAATGCCTCCACCACTGTTTTGTTACGACCCTACTAAGAACCTGACGACTCGATGACAGGACGGTGGGAATACGACTCGTACACCTTCCTCCTACTCAAGGTACGATCAAGTAGAAATAAAATGCACCATCTAGGCCTTCATTCTTCGTGTAAGCCCGCATATGGTGGTAATAACAGAAACATGGTACTCGGCTGACGCTTCTGCCGCACCCCTCCACATTCCAGGGTGCACCACTTTCTGCAATGAACATACCAGTAAACGTGGTGGCGGATGTCTCATATACGTCAAGAACAAGTTCTACGCATCATCTTTCAACACTATATCTCTTAGCAAATCTGAAGGCTCAGTCTGGATTCATGCCGTTGGAGATCATCTTGACCTCTTGGTAGGCTGTTTGTACAACCCACCACACTCCACTTGTGCTAGCGTTAATAAATTGGTCAGACTCTTTCAGGAGTTCTCATTTCTCCCTGCACACTATAATATCATTGCTAGAGACTTCAATATGCCTCATGTTTCGCGGCTCAGAGTCAGCCTCACCCAAGTACAAGACCCTTGTTGACATTATTTCCACTCATGAATGGATACAGCATGTGAATGTACCGAGTAGACAATCGAACACACTGGACCTTATATTCACTAACGGTATCTCGCACGCATGCGCCAGCGTGTTAGACAACATACCGGGCAGCGACCACAAGGTGGTGAAGCTGTCCTTCGCGCTCCCTAAATTCCGTCAACATGCAGTCACAAAACATGAGGCAGTTATGCCCTTACAGCGCATCAATTGGGACATCTTCTCCTCCCTTCTCCGATCATCACCCTGGGACGACTTCTTCCGCTCCGACAACATAGATACTGCGACCAACGTGCTTTATAACAATTTCACCAACTGCTTAGGTGTCCTTAATCCAAAACAGAGGAAGATCAGAGACCGTCAATGTCTTGCTGATGCCTCTACAAGCAAAATGACCAGCAGGATAAAGAAAATACGCTCTCGCTACATCGAGACCAAAAGCTTTCACCTTATCATTCGTAGGAACGAATTACTAGCCGACTGGAGAAATTCACAAAGTAATGCGCGTACATTAGTAGAGCATGTTGCGCTTGGTACTGAAAACAATACAAAGTCTCTTATTCGACTGATGAAGCATCGGGGTGACAGCAAAGATATCCCGATTACTACCCTTGTGCTTCCTGATAAAAGTATAATCACTGGTGCGATTGATCTCCGCAAATCCATTAACACACATTTCTGTAATCCCTTCACTAGCAATGACTTGGCATGGCCAAATACGATCCCCAAGCTTGCTGAAGATCAAATACACACTAGTGACTTTGACTTATGCAATATCAAGCGAGCAATTTGTTCGCTGACGCTGTCACACTACCCAGGTCCTGACGGTGTGCCTTATTTTATTTTAATCCTCGGAGGCCTGGACCTTCCAGTCCTTCTCCTCAATGTCTTCAACCTCTCAATGAAGAGTGGTCACTACCCGTCCAATTGGAAGCACGCAAGCGTCATATCACGAAACAAACGAGGCTGTCGCCAAAATATTGACAATTATCGTCTTATTAGTCACACACCTATTGCGTCTCGACTCATGGAAAGAATAACAAAGGACGCGCTGCTTCGCTTTCTTTTGCAACGCAACCTTATCAATAGGTCCCAACATGTGTACCTGCCGACTAAATCTTGTCAAACCTGCCAATTTGCACCCTTAAACCACGCAACAGACTCCATCGACCTTGGTCAGGCAATGGACAATATCTTCCTGGACATGAACAAAGCGTTTGATCGGGTCCCACACAATGGTTTAGTGACTAGCAGCAAACTAGCAGCACACGGTGTCTCCGGCCACCTCCTTTCATGGTTATATTATTACATTTCCAACCGAACGCAGTCAGCGCAACTGGGTGACATCTCATCCAGAAAGGCATCCGTAACCGGCGGAGTATTCCAAGGCTACGTCCTGAGTCCTCTACTGGTTTTGCTGTACATTAATGACGTATTCCAGGTCTTCAAACACGGCGCGCCGTATATTTTGCCGATGAAAAAAGAGTTATTTTCTCATTTGATCCTAGCTGTTTACGTAATAGCCTCTCTAGCATTCAAAGCGATCTCGGTGCTCTTGAAACATGGTATGATCCATGGAAACGAGCGTTCACACCAACGAAATGCAACGTCATTTCCTACCGGTGCTCTATACCCCCAAACTATTAACTCTTAATGGCACAACACTTGACAACAGCTTCACTGGGCGCGACCTCGGTGTACACTATTCCAGCTCATTGAATTTTGCGGAACAAGCGAGCTATAGCTCTGCCAAAGCCAGGACTAGCCTTGGATTTATACTGAAGTCAGGGTGCTTGTTGGAGTCTGGACTCATGCTCTATAAGTTGTGTGCCCGGCCTATAGTACAGTACTGCACAACAGTTGTTACCAACTCACGTAAAAGTGACAGGATGGGTATTGAGAAAGTCCAGCGTCCATTCACTAAGCGTCTTTTAGGAGCATCTGCGCTCAACTAGCAAGGCCGCTGCAAGCAGCTTGGTCTGGAACCGCTCTGGCTGCGACGACTTAAAACCAACCTTGTTTGCCCATATAAGCTAATCAAAACATCGGGCTCAAGTGTCGCCAGTTTTTCCAGCCGCTTGGCGGTACACGTTTTCCTCTACGCCAAAAGGCACACTCACTCTCACTATCCAACACACGTTGCTCCATACGTTCCGCATCTATAAATATACGAAAGTATGGAATAAGCTACCGGAACCCGTCAGAGCATCTGATAGTAGCACGCATTTCTCCACGGTCATAAATATACTACTAAGTGTCCCCAAAGTAGCAGAGCTCCTGGACATCTGCATCCCCGAGGACGAGCTCTGGGAGAAGGACCCCGATAATATATGGACATTCATACAAATTCTTCACCCAGCACCAATAAAGCTCTCTTCATCCCGAAACTGTCCGCGCCTTATCGCGCTCTTTGCTTCCACTTCTCTCGCAAAAGGACGGTAAACTCATTGCCCTGCATAACCGTCTAATTTGACCAGTCTCTGACTGCATCCATGACTACCGAGCTGCAAAACGTCTGGGAGCTGCAGTCAATGTTAAGTCCACTACACCTTGACAGACTGTTGGAATCGCTTGCACTTTATTAGTGTAGTTTATTCCTGTCCATTTCTGCTGCCCCTCAAGCGTTGTCTTCCCACATTAACTATACGCTTCAACCACAACTCGCCGACTAAATTAGTCTTATATGATCGGTCTCCAGCTCTACGACCACCGTGAATTCAATGGCCAGTACTCGGAACACTGAACACTATACACCTTCACACGAGTGTCTTAATGTCTTTCCCACACCTCATCAGTAAACTACTTCCTATCCAAACCTTTTCCTCTCCTAATCGCTCTCTTTGCTCTTAAGAGGCGAGCATCGTGGCTTCTCCCAACCCCAGCAGTAAACCTTCTTCATCCCAATTCTGGCACTTTAATGATGCGTCCTCTGTCTTCAATAGTCCTTCAATCAGACTGCTAACTCTCAGTGCCCTGCAATCGCCTAGTCTCATATGACCAGTCTGCTTCCCTTCGAATTCTTCCAGACTACCGGGATGTTAATGTCCCAGGCTCTGTAGATTCAACGCAACGTCTCCCTCACCAGGAAAACCTGTTGGACATGTTCACCATTTATTACTGTAGCCACATTCATCTTTAACCTGTCCACCTCTCGACCCACTCCAACTGTCTCCCCTAATGAACTAGCTTCAATCACAATGCGCCGGCTAAGCAAGTTTCGTCAGATCGGTCTCCTGTTCTTCGACCGCCCTCAGATTCCTATGACACTACTGGCCATGGTTCAGATGACTGAGAGCCGCTTGTATTCAATCATTCTTCAATCGGATGACCATCTCTCAGCGACCTGCTTTAATTTAGCCCAATCTCATCCGCCAAATAATCCGGGACTACTTCTAGGCTACCGGGATGATAGCGGTCTACGCTCGGTAGCTTCAAAGCAGTGTCTTCCTCACCACGACAGCCTGCTGGACTTGTCCGCCACATGTTAATATAACCACTTTTAGCTCTGTCCAGTCCAATGCTACTGGCTCCACTTATCTTCCCAAATAAACCATACGACTCAAGCACAATGCGCCAACCTATCCAGTCTCGTCTGATCGGTCTCCTCCTCTCCGACTTCTGTGACGTTATCGGTCATTGCTCAAGAGCCAGGTTAACTGTCTCAGTTCTTATCCCTAAACGATCACTGTGGAATCTCTCCTCTTCTTAGCGCGCAGCCTTTATCTCTTCCTCAACCGGAGAGGGAGCTCTCAGTGCCCTGCCCTATTCTCCTCTTTGACTACCTCCTGACTATCGAAATGCAGTTTTAGGCTCTGCATCACCAACACACAACTTCTCTCACACTGCGAGCCTGCCTGACTTCCATACTCTATATTCATGTAGCCTATTGCATCACAAATATGTCTATCTCTGATGACACTTTATTTATCTTCCCACCATAACTGTACGACTCATTCTCAATGTGCCGACTAATCCAGTCTCGCCTGATCAGTTCCTTGCTCTCCGAGTTCTCTCAGACAGCTGTGACGTGACTGAAATTCATTCGGAAGACTGAACGCTCTGTCCACATTACCTCGTGAGCCCCATGGAATTTGCCACACTTTATAAGTAAACCTCTTCTGTCCGGGCCGTCTCCTCTCCTTATGGTGCGCTCTGCTTTCATTTCTTCGTTAATCGGACTGCCAACTCTCAGTGCCCTGCAATAACCTAGTCTCATCTAACCGGTCTGCTTTTTTGACCTTTTCCCGACCAGCAACATTTAAACGGTCTAGGCTCTGTAAGCTCAGCGCTACGTCTCGCTTACCCTGCCAGCCTGCTAGAGTTGTTCACCCCTTAATAATACAAACACTTCCATTTGTAAACAGTACAGGTAATCCTTCTTCAAGTCTTTGAATATGGAAAGGCGTACTTGTTCGCCGATGATATCAAAGTCGTATTCTCCTTTGACCCGGGTAACCTAAGGAGCGGTCTCCTCAATATTCAAAATGACCTTAAAGCATTAGACTCCTGGTGCAACACATGGAAGCTTGACTTCTCTTCCGCAAGGTGCAGCGTCCTGGCATACAGATGCACTGTACCGCCTAGTGCGCTAACCCTGAATGGCGTCTCATTAGCCATCTGTCAAACCGTAAGGGATCTCGGAGTACACTATTCAAGCTCACTACATTTCTCGGAACAAGTTAGCTGTAGTGTACCGAAAGCCAGATCCCTCATTGGTCATATCTGTTAGAGAATGCTTGTAACCGAATCCAGACTCACTCTGTACAAGGTATGCGCTAGACCTCTTCTGGAATATTGCTCAATAATATTTACCAACTCCAGAAAGTGTGACCGAATAGCAATTGAGAAAGTACAACATTCATTCACAAAGCGCTTGCTTTGCCCTTCTACTCTCAACTACTGTGAGCGCTGTAAACTTCTTGGCCTGGAACCTTAATGTTTATGAAGAATGAGACTTAACCTCACCTTCTTATTCCAAGCGATAAACAACCCAAATACGAACCCTGAAGGATATATTCAACAAAATGGTGACTAGTGGTATCCACTCCGCCATAGACCCTTAACCATTACCCTGCCCACAGCCCGCACTAACTTGCGTAACGACTTCTTTCTCTGCAGATTCGCTCGTGTCCGGAACAGGCTACCATTACAATTTAGGGCATCCGAGAATACTGCACAATTGCGATCAGCCCTACATAGACACCTTGCTACCCTGCATACATGCGAGGTCTTTAACACCAATATACCGGAGGATGAACTTTGTGAACATGGCCCAGAGCACCTCTAAGTCTGAAACTCCCGAGATATCGGACACAGGCCCTACCAAGTAACTCTCCTTTAATATCTGGGACTGTCTACGACACACAACACAAAACTTGTGGTCTGCGCACAGTTGCTGCATTGCCTCGCAAGTCTGTTGATTTAATCATTGAAACTGTAGGTGTCCAGTAGCGGTCAAATTCTTAATGATATGGCTACACCAGCCACTGATACATCCGTTTCTAGAGCCACTATCACTGCTCAGCAGCAGCTAGTCGACATAGCCTCAATTCAACTTTGCGGATATTCTCTACTAGCTACCTACAGTTTTGATGAAAAAATCAGCACTCGAGCGAGGATTAGAAAGACAGAATTCATAGGAAAATGAAGGCTGGATGCTCAAGTATTGGTACTTTGCAAGGTGCATAGAGCCAACGATGACTAGCTGCTTCGAGAAAGAAAATTTCACGCGAATAAGGTGAACGACGCATAACGGCGCGTTAGGAGAGAAATGAGAGGCCAGCAATAGGGTTCGTATTAAGCCTTCAATTACTGGTGGATCCTATGATGGCACAGAATAGCTCAACAAACCAGCTGAGCTGTGACGCAAACAATCGAAGGGAATAAACTGTATGAAGGGAGCAACTCCTAGAGAGCTCCGGATATCCGCAAATTTGAATTGAGGCTATGACGACCAGCTGCTGCGGAGCAGTGATAGTGGCTCTAGAAACGGATGTATCAGTGGCTGGTGTAGCCATATCATTAAGACGTTTGACCACTACTGGACACCTACAGTTTCAATGTAATAAATCAACAGACGAGCGAAGGTTAGAAAGACCTACGTCAGAGGAAAATGAAGGCTGGAGAGTCAAGGAATGGCTCCTTGTGTTGCTTATACGTTCAACGTATTCAGGCGCTAAAGCTGGTCCAGACCAGTGTAATTTTGGGCCACTTTAAGCGGTATTGTAACTGTAGAAAGGCTTTTTCTTTTACCTGAGAATAACGCAGGTTGAAATTTTGCGCCGGAGGGCAATATCAGCGTATGAAAATTTGGGCTGTATTTTTTGTTAATTGGTATTTTTCGACTGAAACACGCAGCTTTATTTTCTCTTAACAATTTGTTTCTATTTTTGTCCGCATTTATCGGAATTGTTTTCAACTTTTTGGATGCCTTACAATCCCTTCACTCATTTCTTCCATGTGCGCAACAACAGTTGGGGCAACTGAGTGGCCAATTAATGTGCGATCAATTTAAAGTGCACCTCGGCGAGTTGGATTCTGTTCCAAGGAGAAAAGGCACAACTGCACCTCCGCGAAGTTTTCACAAAAGAACAAGGAGTTCAATATCACCCGCAGGAACCAGAAACATGTCAAGGTGGGCGCCTGCGACCCAGTAGCTGTATATCAAACAATGCCAATGCATTTGTAACTGCTGACGATGAACATATACTTATATTTTACCTACTTCCATGCAAGAGCAACGGATTTATGTAAGCATTGATCTGAACCCTTTAGGGCGCAGCCTCTAGCAGGTCTAGAAATATACCTATTTATTTATTTATTTATAACTAGTGTACAGTGTGTAACAGATATTACGCTAAAGATATTTTCATTACGCAGAAGGCATAGCCTAATGGGTAAAATACTTTCATGTGCATAAGGATAAAGAGCAGGATTCCGGTAAGAAATTCATGAGGTAAAAGCTAACGATGTTCGAATTATACCTGGGACAAGAAGGTTGATGTGTAGTCAGGATTGGTTGTTATCGGTAACCAGAAGGTACCGTGATGATGTGGCCGTATTTATATATGCTCCACGGGATAAGGATTATCTAAGACACAGTAGGTAAAATGTACATGGGTATATGAAGATAGGAAGCTGAGCATACCAGAAGCAGGCTAAGATTAACTGGATATGAAGGTAAGGCTAAGTGTTGAAGGTAAGACGATCAAGAGATAGCGATAATGGACTGGGATTCAGTGGCCAAAAGTGCCTGTTGGTTAATCATTCTAGTTACTATGGAATAACTACAGTGTCAAAGAATAGGACAGCAAACCAGCTGAGCTACGAAGAACTATACCAAGGGAATAAACATTCTACTGAAGGACTGACCATTAGCGAGCTACGGGTGTTCGCAAATAGAGCCTACAGCGACCAGCTGCTGCTGAGCAGAGATAGTGGCCTTAGGAAAAGATGTCCCAGAGGTTGGAGTAGCCATATCCTCACGAGGTTCGACCAAATGCTGGATCCCTACAGTTTCAATACGTAATTGAACGAGCGAGCGATTACAGAAAAAACCTTCCAGAAAAAAAGTAGGAAAGCAAAAATGTGACTGTAGTGTTCATAGATTTTTCATTTTTTGCGCTTTTCTCATTTCGCTTTTTATATGCGTCTTGTACAGTTGTTTTAATTCACCGTTTATAATATACACAATTCTCGACCTCGAACGGCGCGTTCTGCTTTCCTACGGCGGCGTGATTCGATTGCATTGTTGGAGTGCTTGGAAAAGTCTGAGTTTCGCGGAACCAACATTGGAGTATCATATCAGGGAGTGTGCAACATCAGTGGAGTTAATCCAACCGTCACTACTGAAGGTCAGCGTGTTGATACTTTATTCTGACACTAATCCTTTTCTCTGGTGCGGTAGTGTAAGACTAGTTTCCACTCCACTACATCTTTGGTGATCCCGGTTTTTCCTTTTTCCTACTGGAACATTTTTTCGCTTGCATAAGGTCGTCCAGTACCACTCCCCACATTGACTATTCTGAAAATTTTGTTGGTTTTTCCTTATCGGCTTTTGACGTTAACAATGTACGTGTCTGGTTTTTACAGTTAGAAGCTCTTTTCCTTTGCCGTAGAATCACTTCCCAAAGTTCTATGTTTTCCTACGTCGCTGCCCATTTTCCTACGCACACAGCCGCAGATGTGGTTGACTTACTCGACCCTATTCCTACTGATTCTCCCTACGATAAGCTTAAAGCTGCTGTTTTGTAACGCCTTACAGCTTCTGATGAGACCAGACTTCATCAACTTCTCTCCGGAGTTGAACTGGGTGGTCGTTCACCTTCACAGCTTCTCCGTTATATACGCTCTCTCGTAGGTTCCTCTAAAGTCGACGACAGTGTCTTACTTCAATTGTGGCTAAAATGTCTTCCATCCAACACTAAGGCGATTCTCGCTGTATCCGCTGACGAGTTGTCACTTGACAAACTAGCAGAAACGGCCGACAAAGTACGTGAGTGTTTCTTTCAACGCCCAATTTTCCACGCTGTTGTCAACTCATCTGAGACATCCTTGTCATCAGATCCCATTCAATCCATTTGTCAGCGACTGTCCATACTCGAACTCGCCGTTAAGAGAGGACGTCGCCCCCGCAGTTGAAGTTTTAGATCCACTTCAAGAAGCAGAAACAGACACCTTAGGAACACTGGACAGCATATTCGCTATTACCATCGACATTTTGGTGATGCCGCTAGTAATTGTCGTCCTGGTTGCTCGCAACCGAAACCCTTCCCCAAGGCTCAGCAGGGAAACGCCCCAGCCAGCCAGTACTGGCGACGACTTCGGCTGGCCGATCTTCTGGTCGCCTGCTTTTTGTCCGTGATTCCACAACCAACCTTTCATTCTTGGTTGACACTGGAGCCGAGGTCAGCGTTCTGTCTCGCGGAATGGAATAACGCTACCTCATTCCTACAGGACATACTCTCCAGGCGGCTAATAACACGAGACTCCAGACTTACGGTCAGAAATTGCTCACCCTCGATCTTGGTCTTCGACGAACATTTTCTTTCGTTTTTCTGATCGCAGACGTACGGCGCCCCTTAATTGGTGTCGATTTCCTCACCCAACTTGGTCTTATCGTTGACTTACGTAACAGGGAACTTCGTGATAGTATCACCTCCCTCACCCCTCCGGGCAGAGCCACTTCGATCTTCTCGATCGGACTTCGCATGACTCTACCTACTAACACTGTGTCCACCGAGTTACTCCTACAATTTCCCGCATTGTATCTGCTATCCAATAATTGTCCCGCACTTAAACACGAGATTGTGCACCACGTCGTTACTCGTGGACCACCGTTCACTTCTCGACCTCGCCGACTACCACCAGATAAACTCGCCAACGCCAAAGCCGAGTTTGAGCACATGCCCCGTCTTGGTATCGTCCGGCCTTCTAATAGCCCATGGTCTTCACCTTTGCACATGGTCCCCAAAACGTCTTGTGGAGATTGGCGACCTTGTGGTGATTGCCGTCAGCTTAATAATGCCACTGTCCGTGATAGGTATCCGGTACCACATATTCACGACATTTCTATGAGCCTAGACGGCAAAGCAATTTTCTCTAAAATTGACTTGGTTCGGGCATATTACCAAATTCCTGTCGCCCCTGATGACATTCCTAAGACAGCTATAACCACACCCTTCGGTCTTTTGAATTCGTCCGTATGCCTTTTGGACTACGAAATGCCGCCCAAACATTTCAACGATTCATCGACCAGGTTCTCCGAGGACTTGATTTCGTTTTTGCTTATATCGATGACATTCTCGTGGCCAGCTCTAATCACGAAAAACATCTCTTTCATCTTCGTCCAATCTTTGAGCGTTTTGATCACTATGGCGGTACCATCAACGTGGACAAATGTGTCTTTGGCCAGTCCAGTGTTGATTTTCTCGGTCATGGAATCGATCGCACCGGAATCAGTCCACTCCCGGAGAAAACAAAAGTAATCACAGAGTACCCGATGCCGCAGTCCTACAAAAGCCTGCGCCATTTCCTCGGTATGGTGAATTATTACGGCCGCTTTATACCTGATTGCTCTAAAGTGCTTCAACCTTTAACCGACTTGCTTAAAGGAAAGCCTCAAAAATTCAAAGCCACGGACGAAGCAGTAAACGCTTTCGACAAGATCAAACATGCTTCGGCTAACGTCACAGCTTTGAGCCATTTATGGAATGAGGTTAATACACCTCTCATCCTTAAAACCGATGTGTCACAAACCGCAGTTGGAGCCATTCTGCAACAACTCATCTATGGTCATTCCGAACCACTATCCTTTTTCTCCCGTAAATTACAACCCGCACAAACTAGGTATAGTACCTTCGGAAGAGAAATTTTGGCAATCTATCTCGCCATTAAACACTTTCGACACCTCCTTGAAGGTTGTTCATTTATCATTCTAACTGATCACAAGCCACTTGTTTTTGCCTTTCGGAGTTCTTCGGACCGTTTTTTCCTCGGGAAACCCGACTTCTTGATTACATATCGCAGTTCTCTACGGACATCCGTCATATAGACGCCACTGACAACGTGGTAGGCGACGCAATGTCCCGCATTGGAATTCACGAACTTTCACGTCCGACCTTTGATCTAGAGGAAATCGCTGCGCATTAGGAGGGAGATTCTGAGATTTGCAAAAGAAAACAAACCCTTCGATCAAACATAACCTTCTGCCTCTCCTTAACTCTGACTCTAAAGTTCATTGTGACATGTCTACGGGTAAGCCTCGACCCTTCGTTCCCCAACGTTACCGCCGAGTCGATTTCGATCATTTCCATGGACTCTCGCACCCAGGCATTCGAGCTACTGTTAAGTTGCTCACAGATCGCTTTGTTTGACCCAATATGCGCTCTGACATCCAACAGTGGGCAAAGCACTGTGTTAGTTGTCAGACCAGCAAGATTCATCGCCATACAACCACTGTCCCTGGCACCCTTTTATCCCCGGGTGCTCGCTTCAGGCATGTCCATTTGGATATCGTTGGTCCTTTGCCCCTTTCCAACGGTTTTCAATACTTGCTGACATGTGTTGATAGATTTACACGTTGGCCGCATGCAGTGCCATTTCGGGACGTTTCCACTGAAACGGTAGCGCGAACCTTCATCAAAACCTGGATTTCGTTCTTTGACACACCTGCTACTATCACGACAGACAGAGGTCCGCAGTTCACTTCTTCGTTGTTTCGTGACCTAAGTCGTTTGCTCGGTTGTTCTCACATACGCACAACCGCTTACCACCCCGCTGCCAATGGTTTGGTCGAACGCTTCCATCGCCAACTGAAAGCTTCGATTACCGCTTCTCAGTCGAGCACGCAACGGTCGGAGCGTTTGCTAATAATACTACTTGGCATACGTAACACGGTCAAGGAAGACCTAGGCTGTTGCCCTGCTGAGTTAGTTTTTGGCACGCCACTTAGACTTCCTGGAGAGGTGGTGTTGGATTCAAGGGTCACTGGAGAAATGGATCCCACATCCTATGACACACGCCTCAGGAGTCACCTCAGCTCGGTACGCCCAATACCTCCACGACTCACGCATCGTAACCCACAGATCCATCCTGATCTTTGCGATTGCCACTACGTTCTTGTGCGCATTGATACTGTTCGTAAACCTCTGACGCCACCCTACGAGGGTCCTTACAAGGTTATCGACCGCAAGGACAAGTATTTTGTGTTGGACCGAAATGGCTGCAAAGACTCTGTAAGCATCGATCGTTTGAAACCCGCTTACATCGAACCTCTTCCGTCTCAGCAATCTTCAGACGCATCTGTCTCCGAAGACGATCCATCGCAGAGCACTCCCTCTACACAGCCTACGTGTGATCCCGGTGTCATTTTTTCGCCACCACTCACACGCACAAACGTACACGTTTTGGTCGTACGGTGGTTCTTCCTTCTAAACTAGCGTTATACCATCAGTGAGGCGTACAGTTCGAGCATTCGCTTTCCCACTCACGCTCTAGGGGGAGTCCTGTAGTGTTCATAGCTTTTTCATTTTTTGCGCTTTTCTCATTTCGCTTTTATATGCGTCTTGTACAGTTGTGTTAACTCACCGTTTATAATATACACAATTCTCGACCTCGAACGGCGCGTTCTGCTTTCCTACGGCGGCGTGATTCGATTGCATTGTTGGAGTGCTTGGAAAAGTCTGAGTTTCGCGGAACCAACATTGGAGTATCATATCAGGGAGTGTGCAAAATCAGTGGAGTTAATCCAACCGTCACTACTGAAGGTCAGCGTGTTGATACTTTATTCTGACACTAATCCTTTTTTTCTGGTGCGGTAGTGTAAGACTAGTTTCCACTCCACTACAACTCCATCCTTACATGGGGACAACAATGACTAGCCGCAGTCAACAAGAGTTGACGCGAGTAAGACGAACGACGAATAACGGCGCACTAGGAGAGAGATGAGTGGCCAGCAATTGAGTTCGGATTACGCCTTCAGTTTCTAGCTGATCCTAAGATGGCACAGAATAGGTCAACAAACAAGCTGAGCTGTGACGCAAACAATCCAAGTGAATGAACATTGTGGGAAATAAATAAATAAATAAAGCTTTTATTTTCTGCAAGGCGAGGCACACCTTTACAGGCAGGATCATTTTGACGAAACAATGCTGATCAAGAAGTTGCAAAGTTCCGATATGTTTGCCATAACAGTGCATGTTTGTGTAGGGGGAATGTAAGTATGTAATTGTGGGTGCTTTTATGTAGCTGTGTTATTTGCGCTTGTAACTGTGCGGCTCCATTCTTGAATGTTTGCTATCGTCTGCAAGGTGCGATTGGAAGATTGGTGTCCGTGGGTTGGAAAGGATTATCCAGATATCCACGGGGCAGTGACTTTATTTTGTGGCGAGCCACGACCGCCACGTCACAGTGTTGTTAAGCAGACATTTGTGGCTTTTTATAGGGAGAACGCTTGCCAGGCGAAAACCCACCACGTCCTGGAACACTGCCGCCGAACTATTAGCTGGAACGGGTAAAACCCGAAACACCCAGCTGGCACCACGAGGAGGTTGTTCGGCTAGAGAACTCCGGATATCCTCAATGTAAAATGGAAGCTGCGGCGACTAGCTGCTGCTAAGCAGAGATAGTGGCTATAGAAACGGATGTATCAGTGGCTGGTGTATCCATATCATTAAGACGTTTGATCACTATTAGACACCTACAGTTTCGATGAAGAAAGCAACTTGCGAGCAAAGCTTAGAGAAACAGACGTCAGAGGAAAATGAAGGCTGGAGTCAAGAAGTAGCTCCTTGCATACTACATGGAGCCAAAAATGCCTAGCTACTGTTTAGAAAAACATTTCACGCGAGTAAGACGAACGACGCATAACGCGCGTTAGAAAAGAGATGAGTGGCCACCAATAGAGTTCGGATTGTACCTTCCGTTACTAGTAGGCCCTACGATGGCACAGAATAGCTAAACAAACCAGCTGGGCTGTGACGCAAACAATCGAAGAAATTGAACATCGTAAGAAAGGAGCGAAAATTTGAGAGCTCTGGATATCCGCAAAGTTAATTGGGTGCTGCGGCGACTAGCTGCGGAAAAGCAGAGACAGTGGCTCTAGAAACGGGTGTATCAGTGGCTGGTGTAGCCATATCATTAAGAAGTTTGACTACTGCTGGATGCCTACAGTTTCAATGAATAAATCAACAGACGAGTGAAGATAAGAAAGACAGACGTCCGAGGAAATTGAAGACTAGAGAGTCAATGAGTGGCTCTTTGTAAGCTTCATGGAGCCAACAGTTACTACCTACTGCCAAGAAAAAGCGGTTATGCGAGTAAGGCGAACGGCGCATAACAGCGCGCTAGGAAAAAGATGAAATGCCAGCAATATGGTTCGGATTAAGCTTTCAGTAAATAGTAGATCTTAAGATGGCACAAAATAGGTCAAAAAGTTAGCTGAGCGATGATTCAAAAAATCTAAGAGAATGAATACTGTAAAAAAGGAGCGACTCCTAGAGAGCTCCCAATATCAGCAGAGATGAATTGAGGCTATAGCGACTAGCTGCTGCTAAGCATTGATAGTGGCTATAGAAACGGATCTATC
>CALYDF020004736.1:0-15602 GCA_944474145.2 Dicrocoelium dendriticum | reverse complement strand
GAACAATCTTTATTGGCGAGAATTGCTTTCTTTTTATATCAGATATGACCATTTTCTGCGCCCGTTTCTATTCGGCTACTACACTTTCATGCATTTGTCTCCATTTGCCAGTGTCCTTTGATCCTGGGCGTTTCGCCTCCAATCGTTCGGTCGTAATTCGTCCATGGCATTTGCTACAATTGGTTCCCCATGCTGTGTCTTGACGATCAAAAACCAATCGGCCGATGGGTTTCGGTTCAGTGCCTGCTCTTTCTGCCTATGGACGGTCGTTCGCGTACCGGATTGACGTGACGCTGATTGGTCAGGCGTCTGATGCAAGTCCTCGATCCTCTTAACGTCGCTTACTCGTTTGCGAGCCGTCTCGGGTTTTGATTGGATATTCGGACCACGCTTGTTTGCCAGACGCTTTGCCGAGCCGTTGGTCTGTTCGTCCGATCGGTAGCTTGTGTGCGCCACTGGTTGGCGGTGCCGCGAACTGATTGCGATCTCCGATTGTGTTGCCGATTGGTGGAAACCAGTTCGCGCTGTTGGCTGGCGGTTTGGCACGTAAGCTACCATCACATGGGTGGAACCATTTCTTCACACCAGATCTTGGAGAACAGAGCTGCTACCTGGTTGACAATTGCCTCTCCATCGTACTTGAACAGCTCCGGGGGAAATCTCTCTGAGTCAGCAGCCTTTCATCGTTTAAAGTGACGAAGCTCAAGACAGACCTCCATTTCGGTGGGTGGTTCCAGTGAAACGTTCCAAGGTGCACAGTTTGGTCTCCATGTTTTATAGGAGGACGGTGAAAGCTAACTGAATTGAAAGTGGAAGTGTTCAGCCTAGCGGTCCATGCGCCTACGCCAATTAGTGATCCATCAACTTCCCAATTAGCTTCAGTGACGCCAGGTCCTCCGTGGCCGGTGGTCCGAAAGATTTGGAAAAACTTGCGAAAATTTCCGGCGAGAGCTGCTGTTTCCATCTCCGGAGTGCGCTGAGACCAAGTTTCGCGATGGCTAAGTAGGTCTTACTTGAATTGTTGGTTGAGGTCGTGGCGGACTTCATCGTAGCTTGAATCACCTCGGATAGCTCGACGACAGTCAAACAATTCCAACGGGCGTGCAGAGATCCAGTCTCTTTAGAGGACCCCAACGGTTGCACAGTCTGATTGGCCGAAAGAAAGCAGCGTCTTCTGTAGGCAATTCTAGGGATTAAGTGAGGTATTTCGCAGTCAGTTTCCAAAGCACATAGTCGTCCACATGCCCGGAAAAGCACTAGACTGCAGTTTCAGCCTGTTGGGCATCATCAGTAGTGCGCATCCATCGGATCCATCAGGATTCGAACCGATGACCACCAGCGGATTGAACCGCCAGTCAGCAGCTTATGCCACTGGGCCACGGGGGACAGCTTCGGACCGTCGTGATTTACAAGCTAACTGCGATATAGCGCAAGCAATTTGGAGGCAATGGAGATCAGACTGATTCCTCTATGGCTGCCGCATTCCGATCGTGAGCCTCCTTTGAAAATTGGGACTATGAGGGAGGGGCTCCAATCGGTTGGGACAGTTTCCTGCTCCCACAGTTTGACTAGTAACTCGTGTAAATCATCCAAAAGAGCAGGGACCCCGAATTTGAAGAGAGCTGGTGGGAGATCACCAGGTCCCGCGGCTTTATTTAACTTCAACAGTCCGATCTCACGTTCGACTTCTGAGCGAGAGGGTGGATCCAAAGGGACAGCCCAGGGAGTGGGGCGATCAGTGGCCAGCGAGAAATCTAACCATTCCGATCAATTCAATTGCCGTTTAAAGTGCTCAGCCCAACGCTCCAAGGGTTTTGATAACTTGTGGATAGGCTGTCTACTCTCGTCACGTAGAGTTTCACTAACACCAGGTGTCCTGCTGCCCGTTTCCCGTATCAGACGGGCAGCGGCCATTTCCATCTCTGATGCACGATTAGACCACCAGGATTCGCGGTCTCTCTTCAGGCTGGCACGGAGTTTTGCCCAGAGCTCTGCGAGTTTCATTGTGTTTGCTTCCAGCCGGAATATGCCGGCGAGCATCGATAAGTTCCAGAGAATGTGAAGAGACCCAATGTCCATGTTGGCGATTAGACACACCACATGAAGATTTTCCTGCTGTCTGTTGAATATGAGACCAGTGAGCTTCAATTGCGTACAGTGAGCGTTTATCCAACTCACATGACAGCGTACTTTGATAGGCATACAGAACTGCTGGCTTCGCCAGTTGGCTGGTGCCAATGCGCTCACAACGTCGTCGTGCGCGTCCGCTAAAACGCATCCGAATGTCAGCACATTCAAGTGCATGGTCGGTGTCCACACCTGTGCTCCAAATCGAGCGACAGTTCCGGATGCAGCCCCTCCATCGGTAACTTATCGCAAGGTGATCGATTTGCGTCCATAGCTGCTTCGAGGCTAGTGGGCGCCAAGTCACCCTTCGGCGGGTGCTGTGTCGGAAATTAGTGCTCGAAGGAAATAAGCGAGCATCCGCCCACAAATGAAGTAACCGCTCACCGTTATCATTACGGGAGCCTATACCATGTTGGCCGCCCAGATGCAGCTCATCTGTGGATAACTTTCCAACTTGAGCGTTCAGATCCCCAGCCAGCACTACAGTGCCTGAGCTTCTTCTGTGTCTAAGGAGCTCGTTCAGTTGACGATAGAAGTCGTCTTTTAATCGAGTCATCGCTATAGTTTGTCGGTGCATAGGCAGCGAAAACGAATAGACACCTGTTAGTCCCACGTGACTTCGAAGCTTTGAACGAGCCAGCCAATCGGACCGCACACATCCAGCTACTGATTGGAATCCAATCAACCAGAGTAGCTTCAGCCCGGAGACTCAGGGCAATACCAACACCGGCTTGGCCGGTGCTCGAAGCTGCATCGTCACCGGATAGGCGCAACGAGAAAGTGCTGGTAGTGTCACCTGAAGAGGATCGTAGAGTGATCACAGAGCTCGAGTCTTGCAGGCGGGTCTCCGATAAGCAGCAGATATCGATCGAGAGGGTCTCTAATGTTCGAGCAAGTGCTGCCTGTTGACCGATCTGAAGCAATGTGCGAACATTGAGGCATGCCAGTCTGGAGGAGGATCGAGGGCTCCAAATGAAAGCCGATGAACTGGAATGGGCCACTTGCTTGGACATGGGCCTGTTGACAGGGCAGGAATGACGCTCCGCGTTCACATGTGAGTTGAAACATAAAGACAAGCGACTATTGAAGCAACGTGGGGGAGGGCCGAGAATTGGGGTGTTAAAAAGAGGGGGGATAAAAGTGAAGCTGGAACGGGACGATAAGGGTGAAAAAGCGCAAGAGGGGTAATAAGAAGACGGGAAGGCTTGAGCAGTAGCATCCAAACCCTTATCCACCCTGCCCGATGCAGCAGATAGGGCACCGTTGATTATCCTCTGCGGTGGCCAGAGCATCAGAAATTTGTTTGAGGAAAGATTCATTGTATTGCGTGGGCAGGATACTGTCAGGTTGCCCAGGCCTAGACAGGAGAACGATTAGGGTTCTCAACCAAAGCCTTTGGTTCAAAAACCTGACCTCAAGGCAGTGGGTTTGGCACTGGGCTACAAGGAGTCCGTTTTAAGTAATAAGGAGCCACCCTCATTCCAACCCCCAACTTGGAGGACCAGGAGGCTGAGTTGGTCTGGCATCTAACCATTGACCGATCTGGTATGAGTGGCTCTGAAGGTGCAAAAATGCACCACCCAGTATAGCTCAATGGATCACAGAGGCACACAAACCATCGCACCACGGTAAGGTCCAGCCTCATTTCGATGGTTTCAGGAAACTACCTGTTTGTAAATAAAAGTGTTGTTATTTCATCATCGTGGGTGGTCATAGTACACCATACGCTGTGGTTGAAATATGCAGTACTCATGACAGCTGCTCGAAAGTAGTGCGCGATGTCGTGTAGCATAGATGTTTACGTTTCCGGAGTGCGCTGAGACCAAGTTTCGCGATGGTTAAGTAGGTCTTACTTGAATTGTTGGTTGAGGTCGTGGCGGACTTCATCGTAGCTTGAATCACCTCGGATAGCTCGACGACAGTCAAACAATTCCAACGAGCGTGCAGAGATCCAGTCTCTTTAGAGGACCCCAACGGTTGCACAGTCTGATTGGCCGAAAGAAAGCAGCGTCTTCTGTAGGCAATTCTATGGATGTTCGACATTTGTAGGTAGAGAACTAGTGAGCGCATCTCATAAGAGAACTGATTGGTCAGTTGATTGGAAAGGTTAGCTAGCATATTGATATCCAACGTATGGTGCTTAGGTTTCGAAAAACCACCAAAGCACATGCAGGTGTTCGTACAGACCAGAGCGTGATCTGAGTCGAGGTGGGGGGAGCAAATCGATTTACAGTCTCGTACACTATCCTGCCATCTGAAACTGCTTGCTGTGTGATTAATTTGTGACCACACTTGTATTGGTGAAAGGGGACACCAAGTGACGGCACGTCTCCTCATAGGATTGAAGTTCGTGCTCGCGAGAAAGTGCCTGTTGTCCCCACATAACGTGAGAAGCTTCTCACCGCTTTCAGAGAGACTCTCATCAGGAGCGTGACGGCCACCGAGATGATGTTCACATAGCAGCAAGTGAGCGACCCGTGTATTGACATCTGCTGCAAGGACAACCACATCAGATTTTGCGGCTTTGCTCAACAGTTGATGGAGTCTGCGAAAAATGTCGTCCCCAACCGACGCACAACTGCAGTCATTTGGAGCGTAGGCCAATACCACAATTAAATTACATCTCTCTGTACGATGCCTATTGATTCTGCATTAGCCTTGAAGTCGAAGCGCTCACAATCCTCTGTCGATCGGGAAGCAGTCGAGCAACGAGGCCTCAGCTTAGTCATACAACGTAATGCCAACACCAGTCAAACCAGCGGCAGCATCCTTTGTGTCATCAGACAAATGCAAGGAATATTTGCTTCCGAGATCAGTAGGTGACGTCAATGCAACTACGGTGCAGCGATCCTGTAACTGAGTCATAGAAAGTCAAGGAAAATCAATAGCGAGGGACTTAAAGTTGCACGCCAGACCGATTTACTGTCCGACCTGCATGAGAGTGTTAGGTCAGACCAAAGTCAAATGCGAACAGAAACGAAACAAATTGACTTGTTCGGGAAGGTAAGTGCGCAATTTCCCCAAGTAACCGTGTGCCTTGTATCAGAACAGTCTCAGTTACAATCAGACTAGAGTTTTTCTGTGTTGCAGAACATTTGTTACTAACGCTTGTTTCAGACCACTCACACATCCCGTGATTCTTTGAGATCACTAAATTCAAATTAGCACTCAACCGTGATTTGAACTGTAATCAGAGTATTTGCATACCCACATCGGCCCGTGCAGTGTTTCGCAAATATAATTCTTGTCCGGTGCGTTGTCTTTTGATTAGCGTGGCGCAATCTAAGAAGCTGCTAAGTCGACCTCTGCGAACACAACAAAGGGTTCTAAAATTGAAGCCTGCCAGTTGAAACAGAGAAGAAGGCCGGAGAATGGCCACTGGTCGGACCCCTTGGAATTGGGCGATTGGTGACTCAACCGCCTCACAGATAACATCGCTGACACTAGACTTTTGTGACCGCTGGACTGAATGAACTGAAACAACCTGTGAGTGTTTCCAGAGAGGGCAGCGGTTCCCATCTCCAGGGCATATTGAGACCACCAAGTTTCACGATCACCGCGAAGGCTTCGTTTTATTTGGCGGTTGATGGCGCGGCGAATTTCATTCTGATCGGAGTTGTGTGGGAGAGTTTGATGGCCATCGAACAGTTTCAGAGAGCACGCAGAGGTCCAACTCTGAGGGGAGATAAGTGAAACCGCAGGTTGATTGGTCAGATAACATCACATTCTGCAAAATGTTCCAATGTAGATCGATGTCAGTGGAAGGGATACAAGCTAAGGCGTTTGCCAATAGCAATCTGTAGTTCAGCTGAGTCCACGGATCGGCTGCTAACTTGTTTGTGTCAAGCTTACAATGCTTCCATTTGGGAGGATCTCCAAACCGCATTCAAAATTTCGCCCAAACCAGTGCGTGATCAGATTCAAGGTAAGTAGACCAAAAGGATCTCTAGTCTTGTATGCTACCTCGCCACCTGGAAGTGATTGCAATGTGATCTATTTGAGACCAGTCCTGCAATAGTGAAGGAGGACGCCAGGTGGTAGAACGCCTCCTCGAGTATCTGAACTTGTGAGAAATAAGCCATTGTCTTCACAGGAAGTAAGAAGCCTGGTCACGTTATCGGAGCGATTCTTGTGCAGTTCGTGATGTGCACCTGGCAGCAGGCGACCGAGGCGGGCATTGAAGTCCCCGGCGAGAATGACGACATCCTATTTGGTAGTTTTACCCAGGTGCTGATGAACTTCGGAGTAAAAAGCGTCCTTGCTCGATTCGCAGCTATAGTCGTTTTGCAATTAGGCGGAGACCACGAACAGGTTGTGCCATTCATCGTGGTGCCTGTTGACAATGCACGAACATCTAAGTCGCACTGCACATAATCGGCTGTTGACTGGGATCCAGTCCAGCAGCGTGGCCTCGGCTTTGCTGCTTATTGCCACACCAACGCCTGCAAAACCAGCTGCAGTCGCTTCTGCGTCGCTAGAGAGACGCAGATTGTATGTGGCCCCCTGGATCGACGGGGAAGTCAACTTGAGCACATTGATTGGGTCTTGCAATCTAGTTTCGGAAAGGCAGCATATATCAATAGCGAGCGAGTCCAGAGTGCGAACTAGACCGGCCTGTTGTCCAATCTGCTTGAGAGTTCGAACATTGAACTTTGCCAGCCGAAAGGAGAGTCGGGGTCGAAGCATACCCTCAGGCCGGGCTTTGTGGGGGCCTCGAAACCGGTGTATGGATTAGATTGAGTGTAACACTGATTAATGACGGTTAAATGGTTGGTGTGTGATGGAGACTGGTGAGAGACGACAGAGCGGGGAACAAGAGCGTAAGGCGAAGTAGTAATGTGATCCATGGTTTCTGCAGCGGACACGATACTACCCGGTTACCAAAACCAAAGTAGGAAGTTGTCATAGAGGGCTTCACCTCGAGCATTTAGCCTAATAGCGTACCCGCAAGGCAGCAGGGCAAATTCAATGAATCGCGCCCATTGGGAGCAGGTGGCCGGTTTCCCGCTACATATGCCTTTCGTTTGGTAAGTCACCAAACAGAGGTCCAATCATCCCTATACTCCCAGTACAATTCTAGTTAAATACATTGATCCACTGGGGCGAAGCAAGGGGCAGTGACTTTATGTAGTGCCGAGTCACATCCGCCACGTCGCAGTGTTGTGAGACAGATATATGTGGCTTTTCATAGGGAGAACGCTTGCCAGGCGAACACTCACCACGCCTTGGAACACCGCCGCCGAACCATTTGCTAGAAACGGGTAAACCCGAACCACCCAGCTGGCACTGCGAGGAGGTTGTTTGGCCAGCCAGCCAAGGTTGTTCGGTTAGCCAGCTTTATGGTAGCTATCAAATCTCCCTTTAATGGACGAGTTTGCAGTTTGAAGCTGTATATGTATAGTGAATAGTAGAAAGCGGATGGGATAACCCTTGTCAGCTCCATCACTCCGCAATAATTGAGCGATATTATACCACTGTTACGCTTTGATCTCACTGTGAAAAAATGCTATGAGGAATAATGATAATGAGCCAGGTAGACTCTAGTCCGCCCACTTAGAGAACCGTTTAGGGATGGCGCTGCACCGCGCTTATTGATGGCACTCCGCAGGGGAGTCTAGCTGCGGCCCAAGGCTCATCGTAACGGTTTGCTGAGGTCGCACACAGGCGGCGGGAATGTAGCCTGGTCAGGGCTAGTGGCTAAGCCTACTTCGAAACAGACCGAAGCTGCTCGGTGTCACCACGCAAAATACAGGCCAACCGAACACGTAATGGCCCAGTTACAGGTGGTCGTTAGGATGCCAACACCACATGCGAGCGGGGCGCTGCGCTGTGAGGTCACAGGTGAGCGCAGTGAGCTGACAGTCACGTGTGCACACAGTCCACACCGTCGAATTGACCGATGAAGCGGCTATATGCGCGCACACAGGATTAGTGAACATGTACGGTGACAGCGTTCCGTTGGTCGGCACTGAACAAGTTGACACATGATGCGCCTTGAAGTATGGTTCCATTTTCTGACTTGATTTTGTTTTCGATGTGTAGGATGAAATAGTTATTTTGAAATGCTATAAAGTCATCTTCAGAAATATACAAGCCAATCGTAACAGCGTGAGAGGGCGTGGTTAGTAGGACTGGCACTGTTGAATTGGATAATCTCCAACCCCCTGAATCTGAGGTGTGTGGGGAAAGCAATCACGAAGAAAATAAACAGGATATTTCTCCATATTGCTGGGCGCAGTCCAACCGAGCGGGATTTCATGACATAGACTACTGTCATAGTTTTGCAATGCAGTTCAGAAAGTTTGAGAAGCTGGCAATATCCATAAAAGTATATGTAGCCGAATGTACATGAAGTAATATGGAAATCCAAAGAGCCGTCGCGAAGTGAATTGCCTGCATGTAGAGTATACCCTCGAAAGGTTTCACTCGTAGTGTGCCGAAGTGGCATAACAACGACTAAGCCATCACACTTTAGTGCTGTTTTGATGTAATTACATTATAGCTGATCAAAGATTTTATTGCACCATATTTAGAAGATTGTTACAACATTGATTGTAATCTGTGAGGTTTTTCAAACTAGAATTTTCAGGCTCCCTGCAAACTACGTGCCTACGTAACAGCGATTCCGACCGTAAGCATGTCGGCGACACAGTGTCTTAGATGACAATATAACACAACGCCATAAAGAGAAATCCCGCCTTAGAACAGTGCACCATACTCGCGGTTCCACCCGACACACTACTAACAAACGATGTGGAATAGAAAGCACGCAAGACAAAATTTATCCGCTCTTTGCAGAAGTCGAGTTAAACTGACTCAGCTTAGCCCAATGTACCTTGATCAATGTGTGTCGATGCTTCAGTGAACTTTTATCAGCCAAATTTAAAATATAAGCTTTCCTTTGCTTTCACATGTTTCGGCAACGTATTAGGATCCGTTCCTCACGCATATCACCATTGAATTACTGACCGACCTTGTGTATTCCCCACCAAGAGTGGGAGGTCAAAACCGATTCCCTTTCCTCTAGTAAATCAGTAAGAATTGTTTAGTATATGACTAGACCACTCGCACGATTAAACGCGGGTGAATATGCGTCAGTGACGATTATACTCCGACCAGAATCATTAGATATCATTCACCCGTCATCAGAGTGCGGCGAGTTGGAGAGGGCAACAACCACAGCACACAGCGTGAAACCTGTGCATACAATTGTCTGAATCAGATGGAAAGTGGGTGTTGCCCGCCCGAAAATACTGCGGGCAACATCCAATTTCCATCTGGTTCGGCTACGGTCCAAGTGATCGTAGTGACCAAGATTCACTTCAATATGAATCACGATTCGCATTGAGATTGCGTGTCGCAATCTACACCATTTCCGAGTCATGTTAGGCCATACAGGTAGCGACTTAAGCTAACCAGATATCAACTTAGTCTGGTACGCTAACAGGTTACTCCTTCCGATGAACTAAGTTAAGTCAGGCTACTATGACATGCGCGCACCGTCGTGTGGGTGGTTTCTTAGGCAAACGCTATGGGCCAATAACATGTCGAATGCATAGTAGACATAGCAAGGTGTACGCATGTAAAGGTTAGGTGGGTTAGGGGAATCACTACAACCCGGAGTTTGCTCGTGTGCGACTGGGTACAAGGGCGGTGACGGATTACGTGACGGCGGATGGGGGTAGTACCTCGTTAACATCTGAGGTCACCCACGGCAGGCTACCAGGAAACGGGGTCAGTGTATGATAAGGAATTTGAGCGCGATTCACAACACCATTATAACAGAACCTGTTATGGAATCGGGTCACTGGCTACTCGCATTCTGACACGGTCGACAATCCGTGTCACTAAGCTAAACCCCAGGCGCTTGCCCATACGATCTATCGCGTGCTGTGAACACATGGCACGCACCGGGCACTAGGCCCAATACAAGTGGCGCATTGAAGCGCGTAGGCCACAGGTTACTTTGGTCACACCGCTAAATGGCATGTGCACCGGTAGACATAGGCACATGCACTGGTGAGATGGTACCAGCGCAGAAATCTTTCTGGCGTCCCGCGATTGCGATGGTCGATGTATCAAGGTGGACAATAAGGTGGTAATGTAGCTGACATATGAGTTGTCTTAGTGCTTGTTCCACGGCTAGCACGCAATGCGCCTCAAAGCAACGTGTAAAAGTTACACTGAGTATTGTTTAGTAGGGGCAATTAAGTGAATGCTGAACGAGTCCCGTAGGTAGGTAGGGGGTAGACCACAAAATCCAAAGATTATAGTGACACCACAGTTAGGCGTATACTAATGCTGCGGTGATACCATGCTTTGCTATGGGTGGAGAAGTAGCGATGCAAGACGACGCTGAGAATGGGATGTCTACACAGGGGGCGGCTTACGGGCTGCTTGTACGCCGTCGCGTGCTCCCACAGGAATGCCTTCCTACTGAGGGCAAGTGTGACTGAGTCTCGCTTGTTCCGCAGACAATCAGCGCAGCATATCAGAGCTTGGGAAGTTCGACGCTGTCCATCTGGTTATGCATTACATACCACAAAGCCATGTTTCCGAATATGGAGTGAGTGACCAACCATTTTTTAACCAGAATGAAGTATCTAACGAAGGGTGGATGAACAACCTAGATTGATATTCGCTTCTGTGTAGACTATCATAGACCGTTAAGAAGGTGTTCGAGCCACCTGGCTGTCGACTGTGTTCGCAATCAGCAACGAGTCGGATGCTTCAGGAAACGGTTCATGGTTCCTTTACTGCTATACTCGTACTGTTCCGGTGCCATAGGTAGTTTGTTGACACTCAAAACTTGTTATCGGCTCTCGACGGTTCGTGACATATGCTAATCGCCTCACAGCTTAGCTGGTAACGGCTTTAAGAACTAAGGCGTTGGCTCGGTTTACAGAATAGTTAATCGTTTCTCCTACCTGGGTAACTGAAAATTTCCATGTGCAGACAACACACTTGCACATGAATTTATGTACTCCTCAGATCATTTGCAGAATACATGCACGCCAAAGTTATCGGGAGACATAGGTGAAGAAGCCGCGGACTAGGCGGGTGTACGAGTTGTGTTTACTGCGCGCGCAGAAGCAGCGCTACTTGTTTGGATTCTAATTAACGACTAATCCTGTGCAATTTAAGTAAAAGCCTCCATACGATTGTGCAGCCGCGAGGTAACCAAACACTTTCTGTTTGACGCAACAGTGCATGTTCCCACGAGTTACAGCCCGGACTCAGCTAAAGATGACTTCTACCGTCAACTATCCTACCTACTCCATACCAATCATTGCAAGTATATGGTGGATCTCATCGGAGACCTCAGCGCACCGGTTGGTAGGCTGGAGGCGTTGGAACACGATGTCGGTAGTCGGGATTGCTATGATATTCGCATGAAGGCTTAAGAAAGCAAAAGAAAAGCATCAGCAGTATGTCATTACGCAGTACGGACAGTCCCTCACGGAGTAACACTTGACTCCACAGCCTATGTGGTTCGTACACTTCACAGACCGTAGCCATTATGTATCACAAGTCACCGTAGGGGGACAGCTATGTTTCGTGACCACAAGGAAAAATCACCTGCACACTGGGGTCTTGCAGCGATGACGAATAGGCAACGCCGACAGGCAGATGACTGACCGCAAACAGCTGACCAGCTTTGGGTCAATGCTACAGCCAGTTTCGCGAGATGGGATAAAGGCAAACGGTTGACCCCAATACACAGGCTATTTGGGGGGGGGGAGTGGAACATGAGACGTGGAGAAATAAATTATCAGTAATACTATGAACGTGCAGTTTATCGAAAAGCGATTGCACGAAGAGGACCGTATGCTCACCATTCCATGGAAGTGAAGCGCAGAATAATGAAAACGTATGGGAAGGGAGCGGATTGGAATCAGGTTGCTGGCGTGCTTAACGTGAATATGATAACCTGCCGCAGCTGGATTCGTATGTGGGGGTCAACCGAACCTAGGGGACAGCATGGAGGGGTTCGTCGCAGAGCGTTGGCAGATAGTCATGTGGAGGCTCTGGTTGAGTGGGTCTCTGCGGAGGCGACAATAACCCTTGAAGTTCTTCGATTGCGGTTGAAAGCGGAGTTTGAAGTTGAGGTATGCACCAGCACGGTCGCCAGGTACTTAGACGGCCGATTAATAACCATGAAGAAGTTGTACGCTATTCCGGAGTCTCTGAACATGTTAGGGAACAAGAGGCGACGGAAATCATTCGTGCTGCAGCTGATGCATTTGGAGGCAGAAGGAAGACAACCAGTGTGGATAGATGA
The DNA here is from genome assembly GCA_944474145.2 of Dicrocoelium dendriticum. NCBI lineage: Eukaryota > Metazoa > Platyhelminthes > Trematoda > Plagiorchiida > Dicrocoeliidae > Dicrocoelium > Dicrocoelium dendriticum. The sequence goes on along the minus strand of CALYDF020004736.1, from coordinate 3,193 downwards.
AACGAATTTCAACCTTTCCTGCGGTCGCACCATGGAACGCTCACTTCGTGGTACTCGGGCGCAATGTACCATGGCGAATACTAGCGGTCAGAATCTACACCTGGTCGGCGCCATGACAAAGAATTCCTTGATAGATTTCTCCGTTTTAAGAGGCAGCTGCAACAAAAATAGTTGTGCTCAGTGTGTGCGTCAACTGCTGGATACTTACGGCTTCGCATTTATCGAAAGCTGTCTTTTGATTTGCGACAATGCGCCATGCCACACGGACCTGGAGCAAGTTTTTTGGATGAACCTTACCAATCAGGGAAACTTCTGCGACTAGCCCCATACTTTCCATCGCTCAACCTCATCAAGGGCATCTGGAGCATTATAAAGTCATATGTGAAGCAAGTAATGAGAGCACGCTATGCTGAAATGCTCAGAGTTGACCCTGCAGGTGTTCTAAGCAAAGGCGAGTGGCGGACACCTTTTCTGACGAAGGTGGTGTCTGAATCACGTGTATACGTGACACAGCAACAATGCCAGCAGATGGTTCAGCACGTCGTAAAGAACTACGGTCGTGTTATTCATCTATCAGATATGTGAAACATTTTTCAGGAAACATTTTTTCATAAACGTTAGTTAGAGGTGGGGAACACCTCAGCTACTGTGCTGCAATACACAGGAAAAAGGAGAGGAAAAAAAGAATTCAACTGGGGCATGCCGGCTGAGCTACCGGTAAAGGATGGGCATCATTCCGGTAAGTTACTAGCCGGCTACTATGCATCAAAAAATCACTATGCAAAATTATATAAGGTTAAATAATGAGATCGTGGTTGGTGGGAGAGGCTAAGGGGAATGGGGTGGGACAAAGAAACTCACAGCACGAACGCTACTGAGGTCGGCTCCTAGCCATATCAGCAAGTGTGTCCAACCAAACGTGTTCATCGTCTTTCGGGCCCCAACCAGGGAGCCGAGACGCTCCAACCGAAATGGGGACATGGGGCATTCCTGTCGCACAGCGCTAGTGATGGTGAAAGTTGAAGAGAGTTGACCATAAGCTCTCACACTACCAGAGACATTATGGCCCAAATCGCGAAGTATGGCAGTATACTTTTCGGGTACGCCATTCTTTTGCAGACAACGCCGTAAAGCAGGCCGATGCATTGAGTAGAAGGCAGCTCGGGTGTCCAAAGAGGCGACAATAGTATCCTGGCAATAAAGTTGGCGCTGTTCGTGGGGTTGGCAGAGCTTAAGCGCGTGATCTACACGCCGTCGACCGGGGCGAAAGCCAGCTTGTTCTTCACGGGAGTGTAGTTCTCGAATTGATGTTATTCTGCGTAGTAGAATGGATGTTAGAAGTGAAGTTAGAGGTGAAGGATAATAGACTGATTCCTCTGCAGTTGGCGCTTAAGGTACGAGCGCTTTTTTGAAGAAAAGTACGATAATCGACTCGCTCTAAGTGGGTTGTAAAACGTGCGGCCCTCCGGCAGAAAGAACAACAGGTGGCGGCGACACGAAAATCTTTATTGGCGAGAATTGCTTTCTTTTTATATCAGATATGACCATTTTCTGCGCCCGTTTCTATTCGGCTACTACACTTTCATGCATTTGTCTCCATTTGCCAGTGTCCTTTGATCCTGGGCGTTTCGCCTCCAATCGTTCGGTCGTAATTCGTCCATGGCATTTGCTACAATTGGTTCCCCATGCTGTGTCTTGACGATCAAAAACCAATCGGCCGATGGGTTTCGGTTCAGTGCCTGCTCTTTCTGGCCTATGGACGGTCGTTCGCGTACCGGATTGACGTGACGCTGATTGGTCAGGCGTTGATGCAAGTCCTCGATCCCCTTAACGTCGCTTACTCGTTTGCGAGCCGTCTCGGGTTTTGATTGGATATTCGGACCACGCTTGTTTGCCAGACGCTTTGCCGAGCCGTTGGTCTGTTCGTCCGATCGGTAGCTTGTGTGCGCCACTGGTTGGCGGTGCCGCGAACTGATTGCGATCTCCGATTGTGTTGCCGATTGGTGGAAACCAGTTCGCGCTGTTGGCTGGCGGTTTGGCACGTAAGCTACCATCACATCCTTCCTTTTTTCGTTTTTTTGTAGTCCGATTGCGTAAGCGCTGTATCGCCTTCCACTGCGTGTAGTCTTGTGGTCGTGTGCTGCCGTATCCACCGAAATGTCCGGCTTGCGTTGGCTGCTCGCACGATGCCGTGCTTGTTCACCACGTTGTCTCCCTTAACTGCACCCAGGTTGCGTCGAAATAGACTATCCCCAACTCTTACGTCGTAGCTTCGTTCGCCTTTGAGACTTCTACTCGCCCCTCATCCTCCAGACCGTTAGCTCCCGGTGTCGGCGCGACCCAGGACCTCGTCACCGGGCAACAGGCGTGGAAGCTGCTTCGTTCCGCGATCCCTAATATTTCTTTTGTCGAAGCATTCGCTCACGCAAGCGCTCATACATCAAGCTCTGCGATGGTATTTCAGGCTGCCAGCAGAGTATTGGCGATCGGCAACCGGCGTTCTTGTCCTACGGCCAAACAGGACTGTTGCAGCTAGGGACTGCATCCAATTCGGCAGATGTCATGTTTCCTTCGTTCTAACAACATGATTTAAGGGATCTTCTTTGGTCTCCTTGGCTTGGTGGGAGTAACTTTCTTTGCTTCCTTCACGGGACTGACTCAGCTTTTCCATTTGACTGACTGTGGTAAGGGCTGGTTAACGATGACAGGAAATCCCACTTTCTCGCTGAAACTCCGAAATTCGGCGCTGTTGAATTGGGGGCATTGTCGGACACTACCCTCTTCCGGTATCCCTATGTTCGCCGCCAAACTGACGATCGTAAGCTTGTTTATCACGGGACTGTGTTGCTAGTAGACGATGAGAAGCGATCCCAACTCTCCGAAATAGTCGCTAAAGTACTCGACAGCGATACAGGGTAAATTATTCCGTCCATGTGCCAAAGATGTCTAGGGCGACTTTCTGCACCGGCCTTTCGGGACCTCCACGAAGCCTCATCGGCTCCTTCGGCTGGCGGACATCATGTGCTCGACAGGCTAAGCAGTTTGAAACGTGATCCCGTATCTGACTAGTCATTCCAGGCCAAAACATTAGCTCTCGAGCTCTCGCCACGCAAGCATTGACTCCTGAATGACTTCCGTGTATCAGCTCCAGCATGGGTCGTTGCATTGCCTTTGGAACGTTTATACGGTTGCC
>CALYDF020004735.1:0-15587 GCA_944474145.2 Dicrocoelium dendriticum | reverse complement strand
GGAACTTGTACGATCAGTGTGGAGCTTCCTTTATGAATAGGATTTATGACGCCTCCCCTACTTATTGATGGAATGTTGTTCTCCTCCATACAGCTTTAACAGAAAATAGTCACAGGCTTTGCCAGATCACTGGCTGCTGTCTACAGAGCAGCCAGTCTACAGAATTCTATTGCCCCCAGGAGAGCTCTGGGTATGCATTGACATCAGCTTTCGCAGTAAAGATGATGTTGGATAAATCTAACGGTGAGGCAATGGAAACTGAAATACCCGTTGGGTATGTTACCCTTTAGAACGTGGGGCGTAACGGAACAATAAATTTTCCATTCTTTCCATTGCTGCTCACTTGTAACTGTCAGTAGCAGCCAATGCTGAACTTCTACGTTCCACTCTAAGAAGGCCGTTAAGGTGCCCGCATTAAAGTTTACGTTTCGTGCAGAATTTCTTTATCAGGTTCTGCTAATGTACCACCTTGTGCTCGAGGATCAATTTCAAGTAAAGATTACGCTGCGCCAAGTACACTGTCCAGGCTTCAGCATTCGATGTGTCCTTGTAAGCGTTCCATGCCAAGTCCGTCAAGGAAATGAATTTCTGTACACTACTCCACAGAAATGAGACTTAACTTAAGGATAGAAGGACTTCTGTTCCCCTGCGCGTATTACAAGTGTCCTTAACGCCCTTGTGAATGTTTTGTAGGCGACTTTTGGAAGTTTACAGTTAAAAAAATCCAAGATGTAGCTTTACCAAGCGAATAAGAGGTTGAGGTGTGGGACCGTATACAATCCATCGTTCTCCTATTCAGAATGTTTTGCATATATATATATATATATATATTCAAATAATAGAGTAACGTGGTGATAGCGACGTAATGGTGCGCTTGTGACTAATCCGTCGACCATAAGTTATTCGTTAATTGTTCAAACTCTGGTGGGAGAGGTGACTTGGTTGTACAGATGGTAGCTAGAAATTAACTCGCACACACAGGCTTTAAACTGCGCACCATCGGTTGCTGGCATTTTCGGTCCAGCACATGAAATTCTCCCGTGATGAGAATGTGACTGTAAAATTTGTTTGGCCTACAAAACGTGGTTCCGTTTTGAGTCCATTTCCGAAGTAGAGTTCGTTGGACAGCAGATTACGGTGCCAAAACAAATCAGGGGCGCATATTTCCGGGTGATCAATGAATTCACGTCGGAAGTTAGTTCAATGCTAAAGAATTACTCCACCACCCTTTCCGGTTTTATCTTACCAATCAACGACATGCCGGATAAAATGATCACAAAATCAGCAATCTAATGGCTTAACCAGATCCCCGTAATCATGATAAGATCCCCTCGTTGTTAGGACTAGCATTTTCTGTTCAAGCAATTCACTAAGAAGGCCTTGGATGTTGGTATTCAAACGGGATGGTGTTTAGAACGTTATGGGTGCACTGCTGCACGTCAAATTCAGGTTTGGTGTTAAGCCGTTTTTGATTGGTAGTTGGTTTCTGAACATCAATCGGGCTACATGATCTCAAAGTGTGTTCCAGGCCAGGATGTTCTCTCGTCCTTCGCTCCGTCTTGTTGCGTGCCGCTATTGCTTTTGTGTCTATTTTTCAGCAGGACTGTGGAGACAAAAGATTTACTGAGGTTGCGGAGTTCCACTGAATTACGGAAAATTTGTAGCAATGAGACTAGCGAAATCTCTGTAGACAACCTGGCGTGGAATTTCGACTAGTTATCCAATAGGAGTTCTGCCATTCCTGCGTAGTGTAGCTCCACTTTCATTATTTTTGGACCGCGGCCCTTGTAGATGTAGGAAGTGTCGCTGACAATTTATCGAAAATATCGTCCAGAGAAAGTACATCGCGAACGCAGCACCACTATTGTCGGTCATGTTTTAGCAAGAACTATGTGACAATGAAGCACAATCTTGCCGGGAGCACATCTATCTCCCCACTCACGCAGGCCTAAAGTACTCGGTCGCGTTTCCTTCTCAGGACGCAGCATCTCTCCCCACTTTAGCTCCCTACACGTCTATCACTTTCGAAATCTCGTGGTGGAATATTCCCTACTCACTTCACTCCGTATTTCCACTTCTACGCATTCCATTCTGATTGGTTCGGTGTCGTTAGAATGCTCGTAATTTGCTTGACCGTGGAAGCATCACTCTGCTGGGGGCTGGCTTGGATGCTTCAATAGCGACACTTCTCTCTGCTTTACTGCAGTTTCTACCAATACCCTCACTGTTCTGCCTGGCTCAGACTCACTGATAGACGCCGCTCGGGACCCGTTCTCTTCTCGTTCCGTTAGGCCAGCCTGGCTCCGTCTGCTCTCCCTCCCTGTGTTTGTTCCCGTTTTCGTCCGTCTCGGCTTTCGTTGTAATTCTGTCATTCTGGCAACCACTGCCTTATGCCTCCCTACAATGTGTTTGCGCTTCGTGATTAGAAGAAGCCGATAGCTAGGAAACAACATGACCCCATATGGTTTTCTTGTTGTCTTTTGTAGGAGGGCCGCCTTGCTTGTCCTTTTTCTTTGAGGGCTCTTTCCAAGGAAGATCAAGATGTGTGCGCACCCCGTTCCATGCGCAAAGAAGATAAACTTCTCAGAGTATGATGATCTGATGGTCTCTGCCTCCTCTGCTGAGCTTCATGTTGCTCGAAAATTTCGAGGTTCCCCATAGTGCGTGATGCGTTACGCGTCTCAGCATAATGGGCTAAACCTGAATACCAGTTGCGATCGTTTGGCAACTTACTTCATCTTGCCAAATATGGACGCCGGAATGTTAATGCACAAGATAAGTAACGCACTGTTTTTCTGCCTAACGAATGTCGGTTCGAGAATTCCGACTGGCGGTTTGGATTGTTCAGCTGGCAATGGAGACAGTCGTGAAAGCTTCGTCATATCGCTCGCACTTGGTACAGTAAATGGACATGCGGGTGTCATCTCCGACAATTTTATCAGTGACCGATGTGTACGTTCACCGGCTCTGAACTGCTGGTGCCGTAACCGACTCGTTAAGTTTAACTTCCAGGAATGGGGTGAAAGTAGTCATACCGAGCATGATTTAGGAGATATCAGGTAGGTGCCTTGTTCAGTTAGCAAGTCTGACTTTACTCTTTGCCATAGGGATAGAGCTCTGACACTTTTGCTGGCGACCACGGTCGGTCTTGTTAGATTCCAATGGCATGGCCTCGAAACTTGCTCCCTACTCAACTGTTTCAGTCAATTTTTCACTTTTCATGAACACAAATATACAAATGGAACGACTGCATACTTGGTAAAACCAGGCCACATCAGCCAGTTTTATCTCGTTGCATTCAATTGACTCACGCCACGGCATTTAGGCTAGAACGCAATAGCAGTTGGTGCAGTTCAGACCTCACCTGAGCATCCGTGCACATTTGGACTCACCATATTTACTGCTAATTGGATCCATGTCTAGTGACGGCCCCTGTTGCAGTTGAATGCAACATTTGTCAGGTCACGTGATTCGCCTGATGTTACAGTCGCACGGTTGGCCCTGGTTATCCTGGGTAGGTGTGTCATGAAAGTACACACAAGCACACGCATTTTGTCCTCTTTATCGACCGTCACTGTTCTGTGTGAGTTAAGTCTATTAACTTGGCTAGTATTGGGTGAATTTCAACAGCTAAGCGTCGACGATGTGCGAATGCACGCGCATGCCACAAATCGAGTCGAAAAGTTTTTGTAAATACTCCCCTGGGAGTAATTCCAGCATCAACAGATAGTGTGCAATCGAGTTTGCCGAACGCAATTCCACAACTGTGAAAATTGTTAAGAAAGCAAATTTACACAACTAAATGTGAGCATTAGGTGTGATAAAACAGTATGGGTTACACGAATAACAGTCCGTAAGGGGATCAATCCCGTAAAATGTATCCACTATACGGGTAGGTAATCCGATTAGTATGAGTGTATGATGACCGCAATCTTGATGCATTCTTGATGCTTCTTCACCGCAGTTGGGCTAAACCAACTTACACTTAAACTAGGTCTTTTTAAGCTGGATAAATTTCATTCCGCTTTATTTGGTTTGTTCTGCCTCCCTGAATAATGTTCTATTAACTGGCCACGTTGCATACACTAATTGTGCTTATCTTCGGTAATTTTGTTGCGTTTTGTAGCATTTTTAAGTAACTTGTGGACATTTCTTACTTATCACGGATTTGTTGTTAACGCAGTTACTTCATATGGTAAATTAGCGAAGAGTTATGCCACCGTATCTGTATGCATTGTTGGATTTATTTTATTTCAGCTTGTCGTTTAAAGTGAATGGCTGTTGTTTGATATCCCCGGTGTGGTTGCGCTTGATGTGTATGTTGACAAGGTGCCTACCTGTCTATTACCCACTACATCGTTCATACTGGCTCCAGGAGACAGTTGGTCGTTGCTGGAGGGGACGGGGGTGCACGGTTCTTGTGGCCGTGCTAGGCTCAAAGAGCGGTTCCATGCACTCAGTGTGGAGCGGACTACGGTCCAGCCACCGCCTTGTGTGCGCTTGATTCCCCAAATACAGCGTGCTTGTGTTTGCCTGTGAAGGAGTGTGGGCCGGCTCCGTTGATGAAACGTGGTTCCCATCCGCATGCCTCCCGGTCTTATTCCTTCGGGTTTACACTGGATATGGGGTATGTGGTTGGAGCTGTGGGTGGTGCAGCGCAAGCCATCCATGGTCCCTCTGTAGGCGCAGGCGTCCTGTGGCTTGCCACAGTGACAGGCAAATCCGAAACCGGAGGCCGCCAACCATGATGACCGCCCTGGAGCAGAGAAAATGTGCGACAGAGTTCAGCACACTAAGCATGCGGTTGCTTGGCGAACTGCCGAAGGTACTTGGACTGTTCAGTGGCTACTACCTATGTCAATCCCTCCTCTAATTTGTAATCACACTACGCTTTGTTCATGTCAGGCTGATCAAATTTAACCTTTTCTATGGCCCCTTGGTCAACTAGTGCGGGAGTTGTTTGGATGGATTTCTAGCTTCTTATCTCTCATCGGTTCAGTTCATCTACCCAGATCCGATAGCTTCTGAGAGCGGTTCATTCTGTCTAAATTTCACCTTGCTAAATCAAGACCATCCCTATCTACTTCAAAGCCTCTCCGCAAGGAACCGTTTAGCCGTCACACACTTTGATAGCTTTCAGTCCTATCAGCATATGTCTAGCTCAAATTTAGTGTGGTATTGTAAACAATGAGGTATAGGCAGCTAACTGACCAGGAAACGGAAGAAAGTTTTACGGCGCTGTGGTGACCAACTGGCAGTCTCTACTCTGGTGATCCTGATGACAGAATATAAGAAGCTGGAAAGCGTTCAGTAGTTCATGTAGGCAGTTACATGTGCATGCGTTTCGTCTACCGCTCTACTCAAAACTCGTTGACATAACTTCCCCTATGCGCTTGCAATTTATTATAGAGAATCTTCTAAATCGATCGAAATAGCAATTTCCAACTGACTTTTTACTGTTATCGATGGGGTCTCCACCAAGTTAATTATATGAATAGTTACTTGTACTCTGACACATGTGGGACTACAACAGTTTATTTATCAGCGCATCACCATGTAATTCCGGTGAAAACAGATTGAGATTCTTTGTGATGATTCACTTTTACTAGCTGGCGAAGTGAATACGCTCCTTCCATCGTGTTAGCTGCAATATGATTTGTATTTAGGCCATTCGTTCCATTGCGCTTTTAAACGCAAGAATTGGTTAAATTATGGGGTAGCTATTCCGAAGCGGTATTGCGGGACTGTGTTACAACAATTTAACCAAGCAACGACAACCTATGTTTCAATTTAGAGCCGAAGTCATTACAAGCATTCGCTTTTTGCATAGGCACAGATTATGTTGGGAGGAAGCACCATTGAAACGAAACTTCCATCAAAGATCAAAAGGGTGCGACAGTAGTTCTGTTTCAGCTGCTGCGTTGTCAAAAGACGGAATTCTGTTACGCACAATCCCTACTGGGACCACCAATCCGTGCTATTTCGCCGATGCATGGATGATATATTCATCATTTGTGATCAAGAGGAACGACTAACGCAACTGAACACCAGATTAAATGACCTGCACCAAGACATCAGGGTGACAACAGAGCAGAATGAAATCATGCCATTTCTTGACGTACTGATCGAACACAGGACTGGTGGATCGGTAGGTAGATCGGTATACCGTAAGCCGAGGTGGAAGGGCCAGTGTATGAATTTCCATAGTTTTGTACCCAAACGCTACAAACAGAAATTGATGCGGACACTGTTTGACAAAGCAAGAAAAATCTGCACTCCAGACACGCTAGATGAAGAAGTGCGATTGTTCATTAACACTCTAGAAGAGAACGGGTATCCAAATTCTTTCATCGCACACTTAGTATGAAGAGGAAGAAAGAGAAGGTGCCCACCGTGCCAAAGCTTAAAGTTACACTGAACCTACCGTTTAAAGGAGATGATGTAGGCCAGATATTTCAACGGCGTTTGAAATCCGCGGTTGCACGAGTGTATCGCGCGGCGCAACCCGTACTGGTATACACAATGACGCGCATTCCCACACCTTCAGTTAAACCGCAGCTACTACTGTCCAGCCATTCACACATGGTTTACAAACTTATGTGTAATGGCAAGGTCACTTTCATAGACATGACAGAGCGCCAATTGCGGGTGAGAATGGCGGAGCATATCCCAGCGTTGGTTAGGAATCTAATTTCGAACCTAGCCCGGTCCATCACCCAACTTGTGCAACCAAGGCACGCAAGTGATCAACCTTTTAAGACGCCTGCGTCAATCATCGCGCATCATCACCCGACTGACAAATACGGTCTTGACCCCACAACTATGTTCAGTGTGATCTACGCATCAAACAACACTCATGTGATGCGATACGCTGAGACGGTCTCAATCAAACGGCTTGACTCTAGTCTGTCACACTGGTTCTACCTTGATAGTAAACCAATAGACAGCTGATGACTTGACAAAGACGTGTGTGCGCCTATATGTGGTGTACGTCTGTTGGTGAATTTGCTATCAACTTTCTTAACTCTTCATGATATTAATTTCACGTGTTCAGTAGTAAGCAATTGAAAATATGCAGAGCAATTTCTCCGGAATTAAATCGTGCCGTACTTTGGTGTTAACTTTTTTTTACTGAAAATTGCGTCGGCAAGAGTTGCTTCAATTTTCGTTATGTCAAATAAGCTAGCGCTTTCAAGAACTTTTGTAATATGTGCACTAAATTTGCGCAGTTTTTGTCCATCATTTCTGTTAGGATTGTGCAATGCCGAAGAGAGAAAATTCTGCTTTCTTGCATCGTATCAACTTTAGTTGTTTACCTTTGCCTTCGCTCACGAAATCGGGACTTCAAGGAACCTTATCGGTTCACCATTTACTACAATGCAGTGTGTTCTCACCCCAAGGGCGGCTTTGTTTCCGGTGACGTATTAGTCATGGTCAAATCAACGCCAAATCATTCCCGTCACCGGGAAGCAATCCGATCAACATGGGCTAACCCGTGCTGGACGGAGCGATATAAAAAGCGATACAAGGTATTGTTTATCATGGGTACACATATCGAGGAAGACCACAGTATCGTTCACAGTCACCTGCAGTTGGAATTTCACAATAATCGGGATATTGTCCAGTACGACTTTCCAGACACGTATAAATTGACCACCAGGAAACTCTTGGCCGCGTGGTCATTCGCAAGGCTGGCTTGCCCTTTGTTTCGCTACGTGCTCATCGTGGACGAAGATTTTCTTATCAGTCCTGACTTAGTGATGAAGACAGCACTACAAGTACCAGAACGAGAGTACAAGGATTACATCGGTGGTCATCTGTATCCAAGGAGCAAACCATATCGTAACAACAGGAGCAGGTACTACATTGCACATGAAGAGTATCCTTATCCGGTCTTCCCTCCATTCCTCGCTGGAGGCTTCATGCTAATCTCCATGCCTGTGGCTACGCGGTTGCTAGATAATATGGTCAAAACACAAATCTTCCTCCCACTGGATGACGTCACCGTTGGATTGGCTTTGCGACGAATAGATGTGAAACCGCAACATATCAGAAACATTTGCCTTCATGATTATAACTGTAAACATGTGGCGCATAAAGCAAGGATTGGAGTACACGGATTTTCAGACCCCCAACATTTACTACGAGATTGGAAGCGATTACAACTGGGTGCAGCTTGCTAAGTAGTAGAATGCAGATCTCAATCAAGAAACAACACATTTAGTCGCCATTGAAGCGATTTGTTGAACACTGATGTGAGTATAGCACTGAATTTCTAATGGAAACATGTAATTAGGTCGCACAGCCTTTCTCTTATATAAAGTTTCACAACGATAGAAATACGAGTTACTAGCAGTTAGTTCAGTGTATGAATCACTGTGTATTAGGGACATTTTTCCAAAAACTTGAAATGATAGTGAAGTTAAAATTGTCATGCAAAATCTGAAAATACAATAACTCGGCATATACGTAGCTCGAGCCAGCAAGTGTGTTGACTGACTTTCAGAGCTAGACAATTTGATTGTAAGTAAATTGCTGGCTCGGTGAACAAATCAATGACTATTTACTGAAATATGCCCTGAACCGATCGAGAACGCGTGAATCGAGAATGACGTAAAACAGTCCGTACGGCTAGTGAGGGAATTATTGCTTTTGACGCAAGAGCTTCGTCAGACAAAGTGAACCTGGGGATGATGGCTGCAGAGTTGCAACAAACTTAGAGAAGAATCACGACAGCCTAGATATGACAAGGCGGGCGATCGCGTTACAATCTGAGGTGCAATATCAAGCGATCCAATATTGGTATTAGAAATTGGAAGGACGTAGATTCGTGTGTTGGCAAATGAAACTGCGTGGGATCTTTCCACTCTTACATACCGCTTTAAGTGTCACTTTGACCTGTAGCATGGTCGCCCTGCACCTCATCTATCGGTCGTTCAGATTATCCTCCCAGCTTGTCATAAATCTACACAAACCAAATAGAATATTTGGTCTGAAGAAGATTCATAACTGTCCGATTTCAGTTTAAGCGTCTACTAACTGCAAGCAAGTTCCCCAAAATTGAGCACGGTCACTAGCCAACGACCGCCTTCGGCAACACAACATAAAAACTGCTCGGAAATCGGTAGCGACGAAAGTTCTGTTTCGGTTTATTCCAGAGGTGCAGCTTAATATTCACCACACTTCTAAACAAGGGAAACAGTATAGTGTCAACTTATGGCAGGGCTGAGTTCGGTGAGGCCAAAATGAAAGAATGGGGCTAATATTGTTTTGAACAAGAGTAGGATATCAAAATTACGCAAAAATCTAACGGGTTTCACGCACCAACCGCTTATGGACCAGTAGGTTATACGGTCCTATACAAAACAGCAAAAAACGAACTAGTAACCTTAACATCTTTGGTATGAAAGAATGTAAAAGTCGCCACAAACAATTAAGAACTCCTTTCCTTCCTTCAAGCAGAAAATATACAAAACCTTTTGGGAAGCATCATAAAAGCTAATAGAAAAACGACCGTCAGAAGCAATTCCGATATATCTGCGTAGAATTACTCAAGTGACATGCATAGTAAGACTAAACACACAAGCGTTTATCGAAACAGCACGTCTACAGAAAACCCTGTATTACTACGAATAACCTGGGCGAGAACAGTTCCAGGGGTCAACTGTCAGTATGATTGCGATCAATGACGTGGCGCCTGCAGAGGGGCCATGGGTGAGTTAAGCTGCAGTACTCACAGCTCCATACACACACACACACACACCCCATATCCACTGGAAACCCGAAGAAATAGGACTGGGGGTGGGGCATGCAGTTAGAACCATGACTGATTGGGAGGCGGTCCATGCTGCTTCAACACGTACGTCATGAAACTGCACAGGTTAAACATGGATACCCGACGCACACAGGACGGTGGCTGGGTTGTGTCCCGTTCCACACCGATGGAATCACCATCTGAGCTTAGTAACATCATGAAGCCAGTGCACCTAGTAACCCAGCAACGATTGAGATTCTCCTGTATCCAACAAGCAAGGTGGCGGATCTCAACATGTTGGCACCTTGCCATCGATCACATCAAGCTCAGCCAGTCAGGAGCTTGAAATAACCAGACGCTGTCAAACATGTTACAACACAAACAGTCACATGTACAGACCACCTGAAGCAACGATTAGCACACGCGTCAGTTCTACCGCATTATTGATCTGCGTAGGTAAGTGGAACCAGAAGCAGCGTACACACCATGCGCTGAGGTTCACCAATACAACATACTGGTCCCCTCTTCGATGTCGGCACCTCCTTGTTCTGTTGGTGATCCAGGCCATCGCCGACCAACATGTGCTCCAGAGCGACCTAGATACGGTGTATCAATGGTCGATCCAAAACTTATTGCATTTCAACGTCAGTAAATGCAAGGTGCTTTCCATCCGACATCAAAGCAGCTACTCATGCCGACTCTGAACGAATATACTACAACAATCAACTCTCGAACGTGACTTAGACGTTCTGGTCCAAGGTGACTTGGTTGCTCTTGGCTGTTGAGTTGGGCGTTTGAACAAATAAGCAGCTCCAAATTTCCAGAAATGCTCAGTGCGTATGTTCGCCCGCATGTCGAATACGCAATTCAAGCCTGGCATCCAAGGCTGAAACACGACCTTAATGCACTAGAGCAGCCACAACGCCGGGCATCTAAGAGCGGGATTAGAATGCTCAAGCTTTTCTACCAGGAGTGGTTGCAAAGACTGGGATTGTTCAGTGGAAGCTATCGCAGACTACGAGGCGATCTGATTATGGCATGCTTGATTCTGCGAGACCCACATCATGGGTGCCACCCTGTACTGCAACTCAGCAGCAATAAAAACCTGAGGGGTCACTCATTAAAACTCGCAGAACAATACAGTCGTCTGGAGTGTCGCAGAAATTGCTTTTCCATACGTGTCTGTCACCCGTGGAATGCTCTCCCAGAATCGGCCGTCTCTGCACCGACACTAACAGCATTTAAAATGCGGTTGGACGAAGCACACATCCACTTACACTTGGTCCCTTAACACTATATCTCCATCCTACACCTTGAGTTTACCATGGAACTATTTGTTGTTAACTGTGGGTGCTGTGAATCTAAGAGGATCGCAGGACTACAGCGAAGCAAACGATAAGTCCTCATTTTCAAAGTAAAGTGTTGACTATTTTACTATCCTATCATCATTAATTTTATGTTGATATCCCCACCAAGTATCCATCGGGACTTGTAAAGCAATGCTTCTTAACCCGTCTAAATTCATTGTTCATTGTACTAAGCCGGCAATGATAAGGAGAACAAGACCGCATGTGCTGAGCCAGCAGGAGCATGATGTCGACGGACCAGGTTCCGTCGGCTCCTGACACTTTAATAACCGGCGGATTTCTTTCAGAGGCAAGACTATTTTATGATGTACTTGTGTAAACGCGTTCTTGTGGTTATCAAACAGTTGGCGGCGAAGGACTGCCATACTATCATAAAAACAACAGTTGCCATTGGTTTACCCTAAACTCCCATTGACGTAGTTTGGCAGCTTGAAGATATATATATATATATATATATATATATATATATATATATATATATACGAAGCTCGATGTGTAGGTGCTGGTCAGACGATATCACACTCCCAAGGTAACAGAAACGGGAGGTGGTTTCCAATACTTCAGCACCAATGCTGATTTGCGGCAATATTGAAGATTGCACCTCCGGTGAAGGCTGAAAGAGACAGACAGTTGTGCTTGTGTTGATGGTGTGCCCGAATTTGGCCGATGTCTAAGCCAGAGCACTAGTCATGTGCTGCGACTCATCCGCGCTGTGTGAAAACAACGCACAGTTGTTAGCAAACTGCAACATACGGATAGTTGTCTCAGACTAGACTTCTCGCAACGAAACGATGGATGTTCAGCAACCCACCATCAATACGGTGCTCCGCACGAACATTGTAAGCCCAAGCCGCATCAAAAGCACAAGACAACATTGCATGAAGATAGATATTAAACAGGGCAGGAGCTAAGACACAGGTTTGTTTCACAACAAAGACAACTGCAAAGTCATCCGAGGTCTCTCCACTCAGCTGCACCCTCGCTCGCATACCACTGTGCAGACATTCAATTAAACTTACAAACTTACTCGGGCAACCAAACTTACCCAACATCAGCCACAGTGCCTCGCGGTTCACCGTATCAAATGCCTTGGTGAAATCAACAAAAAGCGAGTACAATGGCTAGTGTCGTTCTCTGCACTTCTCCTGCAACTAACTTGCCACAAACACTATGTTTCTAGTGCTGCGCCCCGAACCGAATCCACACTGCTTTTCTGCCACGTTCGGTTCCACTACCTGACTGACTAGGTAGTTGAGCAGGATTCGGACAATCACCTTGCCCACACAACTCAGCAAGTTGATGCCACGATAATTCGTGCAACATTGCTTGTTACTTTGCCCTTGTACAGTGGTAGCACAAGGGCATCCTTCAGCTCAGGAGGCACCGGCTCCTCAATCAACACGCTTTGCACCAAGTGGTGCAGCTCATGCGGGTCCGCCGTGTTTCAATATTTCAGGCGGGATCCCGTCGGCCCCAGCACACTTGCCGTTTCGCAGCTAAACAAGTGCTCCCTGCGTCTCCTCCAGTGTCGGCGTGTTCGCCAGACTTGTCTTCACATCGTACTGTTTAAGGCCGTTCAATATAAGCCACTCGATCTCCGTAAGGTTCTTCAAGAAACAGTTAAAGCTCTTCTGCCACATCTGCATTATGTCTGCAGTCTGTGTACAGGTAACGCCTTAGCTACCATTGATTAGCGTCCTCAGCGGCTCCAACCTCGGTCCATACACCGCCTTCACGAAGTCAAAAAATTCCTTGTATTGTCTGCGTTCGGCGTAGCATTCTATCCGCTTCGCCTTCTCCGTCCACCATGCAATTTTAATGTGACGGAGTTCTAGGATCAGTCGTCGTCGAATACTGCCAAACTTGCTCTTCTTCCTCAAACCACTGGAGTCTGCCATATGTGCAGCAAATGCTGCATTCCTCCTCCAAACCAATGCGCCAATCGTCACACTGTACACATCACAATAGGCAGGCGGATTACAGTTTGTGCGCCCGATGGTCTCCTCGGCAGCAGCGGTCAGATGACCGCGAATTTGGTGCCACAGGTCCCCCACTGCGGCTATGCATTCCACCTCACACAGGCGTACAGCCATCATCCTTTTCAGCTCAATACGTTTCTCTACAGTACCGAGGGAGAGAATGTTAACTTTACGCCGATTCACGGCGGGAGTGCATTGCATTGATTTACGAAAATATATGCTCAGTATGGTCCACACCAATTTGTGATCAGTGCCACACTCAGCTCCACGTAGTACACGTGTCATGCATGCTTCACGCATATCACGCTGACGTACGATGATATAGTCGAGCAGGTGAGCGTGACCACTCCGTGGGTGCGTCCAAGTTGCTATATCACTCACACTCAGTGCAAACCGTGTTCGTGATCATCAGGCCGTGAGTGGGACACAGTGAGAGCAGCCCGTCACCGTTCGCATTCGCTGAACCAATGCCATGCGGACCAATGACCTCTATCCACATAGATGAATCACGCCCAACGAGCGCGTTGAAATCACCCAGCAGAAATAGTCGGTCAATCCTCGGCACAGGCCGTATCACGGAGGATACCTGAGTGTAAAATTGATCATGTGTGTCATCAGGATAACACATAGTCGGACCGTACGTGTTGATAAAAGTGACAAGCTTACCTCTTCCGAGTCGTAGGCGAACAGTCATCAGTCTCGCGCTGATGCCAGTTGGTTCACCCACAAGCTGGCCATTTAGGTGATCGGATACTGTAAATCCGACCCAATGTTCAGGTAATGCTGAGGTGGCGTTGCCCACCCAGTAGTACGTATAGCCAGCACCACCTTCATGCAACTTACCTTGCTTAGCGAGACGGGTCTCAGTGAGCGCCGCAATATCGATGTTGTAGCGAGCCAGTTCCATCTCGACCAGTATAGTGCGTCGCTCGGGGCGCTCGCTGGAGTTCCGGTCCAGTAGTGTGCGCACGTTCCAGCACCCGATGATGAGTGCTTTGTGCGCAGGCCTACGATTGCATTGGTGGGCAATCGCACGCGAGTTGGTGGTTGTGCTTCGGATGTTTGCTTGAGGGACTCCGCCCGGAGCCTTTGACTCAAAAGCCTGACCCACAAGTGAGTGGGAGGTTTGGAGGTTTGCTTGACGGACTCCTCCCGGAGCCTTTGGCTCAATAGTTTGACCCACAAGGCAGTGGGGAACAGATCCAGCTCGGGAATGTTATTACAGAGACAGATTGGGATCTGCTTGACGGCTGTCATGCGCAGCATTTGAGGTACTCGAACGATTTATATATATTTTGCGACCGAAGTAGGATACACCTGCGACCACGGCCAGACGCAGGTGGGTTTTTGGCGGGTTTGCACCAATTTGAAGAGGGGCTGCCTGGCTTGAGGCCGGTAGTAGCAAGGCGTTGAACACCCGGAGATGCCCTCCCACCGTCAGAGACAATGCGTAGCGCTTGTGCTGTACGCCAATCGAGCGGTGAGCTTACAATCTGTAGACTTGTTGTCTCTCAAGACCAGGTTTTACGGGAAGAGGGCCATCGACCACTTCGTAACTTCCGAAGAGAAAGGGATTTGGACTAGGATACCGGCAGGGCGCCCACACCTGACAGGAGAACGACTCGGGTCTTCAGCCAAATCCTTCGATTAAATGTACACCCGAAATCAGCGGGTCTAGCGAATGGTCAGTTCACTGACTCATGCGGATTAGTGTGTGTCCTGGCTCTTAGCTAGGAGAAGGGCGAAACCCAACTCCCACCCAGCTGTCGCCATTAGGAGGCGTCCAGGACATGAGCCCATGGAGCAAGAGTAGCAAAGTTCGTAGACCATCTGTCAGGATCTAGCCACCGCAAGCGACACCATGCCATATTCTCTCCCGCTTCCGATATATATATATATATATATATATATATATATATATGAAAGCATGCTTATTTTTGGAGTATGTGACGCGTTATATCGCGGTTAGATATCAGTTTTTGAGTTCCGCAGTCATCACACATACCTCTCTTTTAAAAATCGCTGACTCGTAAAGGATTATCTTTAGTTCGAATCCGGTAGGATTTGTCGGGTACCTGCTACTGTGGAGTCCCAATTGGATAAAACAGCCGTGCAGCGTTTTCCGGGATGTGTATTGGCTGTCTGACTGAGTCTATTTGCGAGGAATCTTCCCCAAATCACAGTATAAAACGCAGCTACGTGCTGGTATCCTTTCCGTGTTTTGATACGTATACGTGTGGCCAAATCCCAATGTCGCAGAATGTGGTGCATTTCGAGAATTGTTCTGTTACGCCGCGGATCACGCAATTAGGAACAGAGGGTTAGGTAGAAGTTTCACTATGCCGGACTTTTTGTGGACTCCGATCCTCTTGCCTGCCAGTGTAGCAGTCTGGCAACCACCCGGTTTGCCTGAGTTAATTCAAACTAAATTTACTGTTTCATTGTGCACTTAGGCGATCTGGGCGGAGTATTGAATCGCATGTTGAG
>CALYDF020004734.1:0-15604 GCA_944474145.2 Dicrocoelium dendriticum | reverse complement strand
CACGGAGGCCGTGAGTCTGCCTACTTTTGCCTTACATCAGTTGGTAAACTTGAGCGATGCTTCAGCCAGCTATCCAATAGGACTTCTTTCATTTTTTCGGAGCGTAGCAGGGAGTTTAATATTTTGGACCGCAGCTTTTGTAGTTTGGAGATGAAGGAATTTTCTTTGGTAACAACGTTGCAACGTTGTCCAACGAGAGTGCTTTGCGGACAGAACACCACTGCGCTGGGTCAAGTGTTTACACTTCGTGCTCAGGAGAGTCCAGTGGTTAAGAACACCAATATGAAATAAGATTCTTTGCTTCCTTTCGTAGAAGAACTAATATTATTTTGTTTTTCCTTTGACCACTTTTGCAAGGAATATTTGGTAGTAAGCGTACCCCGCTTGGGGTGATTCGAAGACCACGTGCTGAGAGTAGGACTGTCTCAGTATCCTCAGGTTAATTCGATGTGAATAGAAAAAATCGCGGTTCGCAGTAGTGTACTTAATTTGGGTGACGCACTACGCTCTTAGCGCAGCAGTATTAATCCTAATCCCAATGGCATTGCAGATGGAATTCCACTTTTTGCGATCATCTACTAACTTGGCCTTTATTGTGTCATTTTCGGACTCCCGAACAGTTGTGATCACAACTGTTAATGCACTGTAATTCGTTTGAGCTTATGTTAGTTTGAGTGTTGTGCATTGTAACATGAATTATTTATCGGGTAATAAAGAGGGTTTGGATAACAGCGTCGCCTCTTTCGCCCTTAGTCCAGAAAATGGACGTGAGATGATCTCTTTGGGCGTTTTTATTGAGGCCATCGACGTGCCTGTAACCCGGCTCTGGACTGCCGGTATTGTAACTAAATCGTCAGTGTGCCATTTAAGGATGAGTTGATAGCAATCACGTCGGATGTGACTTGCCCACTTAAAGGGTTTGTAATTGTCGGAGTAGGTGGTGCAGATGTCGTTGGGTGGTTAGCAAGACTGACATTAGCTTACGACTTAGGGACAGAGCTCTGAGAAATTTGCTGTAAAACAAGTTTGGTGTTGTTAGATTTTAATGACTAGGCGCTGAAGCTCGCCATCTGCTGGGATGTTTCATCCAGTGATCCGCACTTTTGCAAGGGCGTTATTATGCAGCTGATGCTTGGGATTGCTCTTTAAGCTTGACAAATTCAGAGCGCATCAGTCAGATTGATTTCTGCTACCTTATATTTTACTAAGATTAGCATAGCGGGGGGAAACGCAACGACGCATTTCGCACAAGTAATATACTTTCTGACTGCTCGTGAACATTTCCGCTCACTATATTGGCGGTTAGTTGTAGGCAATTCCTTGAGGGCCTTTGTTGCTCACGAATGCCGCCCTTATCTGGTCACATGAAGTAGAGAGCGCTTGCTGTTCGAATTCATTGTCCCAGTCACACGTTCGACGTGTATTACCGTAGGGGAATGTAGGTGAGCATGAAGTGCGCTAAAACAAGCTGGGTAGCAAACACACTTTCCGTATAAAATAATGCCGTTGCAATGTGCCCACTAAACACGGGGTGTTAATCCGATTCGAATGAGTGCACGCAAACAGCGTTAAGTAAAGAGGAAGACGTGAAACCCTATGGCAGAGTAGAGCACCTTTACTATGCGACCAGTCAGTGGCGACTGTGGACGCTATACTGTAAGGGTGATTATGCATCTGATTTATTATTACAACGCCTGAAACATGCTGTTGAGCAAGCCTTTTTGCTGCCCGCCTAAGAATTGTTTATCACGGCGAGCTATTACTTGCGAACACTTAAAAGATTCTACTTAGCAGGTTCAATGATCGCTTATCAATACACATGCTCCTGTTTTATGCGATACGTGGGCTGCAGGACGAGGCCCCCAGCTCAGAGGTTTCTTGAACGCTCATCAATGTACTTGCTAATGAATAATGAAGCCATCTAGTAGCTCACTTATGTAGCCGTACTTTTCTGGTAATGACTTCAAAGTCATCTACTCATTACCTTGACGCTTCTACAAAGGATTCCGAAAGCAACTCTGGTCTTCTGTGGAGGCGGTTTACATCGGCTATCTGCAGCCGAAAAAATGTATGCAAAATCGGTTCATGTGGTCAATACAACTACCATGGCTAACTGAAACTGATACTTAGTTACCTGGTTGCTAACATATCTATCTACTTCAGACTACTAAAGTTTGTGCATTCACGTTATAATATTTCAATAAGCTTAATGTCTGTAACTGATAATTTCAATATTTACGACGCAGCAGCTCACAAGATGAGCTTAGCATCCAGCGAGAGGAATCCATGACCTTGGGGGCCAGCCACTTTTATCTGCCCGGGTAGGAAAATGCGTTGCAGTGGAAGAAAGGTTGTGCTATACCCCAGTTTGCTTGCAATCAAAGAACTCCTTAAAATTTGCCGTTGCCGCTCTCCCACAAAAAGTTCGATTTTTTCGTTATCTACTGCAAAAGTATCAATTTTATTTGAACCTTTTGATGAATTCTTTGGCTAGACAAGTTCAAGCTCAACACCACCGATTGTGTGGAAAAGTATCCGAGACATTGTACAAAACTCGCGTTTTGCTGCTTTAATCTAGTTAAAGCGAGCTATAAATAAACGTTTTAACAAATGCTGGCCTCATAAACTGGAAGAGGAACCTTAAAATTCGTCCAGTCAATGTGCGGTCGTTGCTCAAAAATTCGGGACTGTTTACTTATTTGATATCCGTGCACTCTTTACCGATTCTGTTTTTAAAATTATAAAACTTTCATCTTTACTATTGACTTTTGTAGCACACTTGGGGTAGATAGTGTAAAATGTTGAAAATGCATCCATTTGGGTACATAAAGGTTTTCTCTTGAATAAAGGACCACCACAGTCCACCACAACTTGGTGACTTATGCTGCTGGCTAGTTGGAGTCAAGCTCTAGCAGTCATGGGTTTGAGCAGCAGTAAGGAACAGAAGAATGCGCATGTATTCATTCATTATACACGTTAGCTAAATGTGTAAAGCACCACAGCTGCTGTGCCGCAATACATAAGAGAAAAGGAAAATAAATAAAACAGTTGCATGTCAGCTGAGCTACCAGCTACGGATGGGCATCGTTCCGGAAAGCTACAAAATGGCTACTGGACAACAAGAAAAATAATTATGTACACTTATTTTACACTACGAAATGTGATCGTAGTTGGAGGGGGAGGCTATAAGTGATGGAGAGGGACAAAGATACTCACAGCAGGAATGCGGTTGAAGTCGGCTTCTAGTCATGTCAGCAAGTGTATATAGCCAAATGTGTTCCTCATATTTCGGACCTCAAACAGGGAGTCGCGATACTCCAACCGAGGCCAGCTCCTAAGTGAGGGCCTTCATTCCTCTCGATCAAGTCATCGCTTAGCCATCCCTCCTCTTCTTCCATCCACGCACCTGGTGAGCAGACAAAGTGTCGCGGAAATCGGTGGGCATATATGTGCAACACGTGGCCGAGCCATCGGAGCCTGGTGAGTGAAATGACGGTGCTGAGCGGTGCATTTGTTTTACCTGTGCCGTAAACATGGCGTCGAAAAAGCTAGTTGCTCACGCGGTGTTCACACCAAATGTGGGCTAAATTGCGAAGGCACGGGTGCCAACAGAAGAATGCGCACCGCTGACGAACTCGAATTGGGTAAAACGCGCGTCTGGTTCTGTTCCGGATGCGGATTGCGTTATGCAATTTTTGATCTGCTGGGACAAATCTATCACAATTACTGCTAAAATCCGCCTCATGGGCTCTGTATTAAATTATCGATTTTTGCCGTTCAAACAGCATATAATTCTATCCCAGGCCGAGTTAACTCCTTCAACATGCACCCAGTCTATTGTAAACTTGTGGGTCTGATGAGCGTTTACCGAAATAGATTCCTAACCCTGATTCATGCAATGTGACCGGCTATAGGGTCACTGATCACCCACCTTGATAATCAGAGGTGAGTGCTTGGTGGAGGGCGGATAAACAACCTTGTTGGCCACCGGCATCTGTGTGGACTGCTACCGAATAGTAAGAAGGCGCATTAGCAACATAGATGTCGATTGACCCATAATCCGCAGTTGGTTAAACTTTTCAAACATTTTCTGACATCTGTGCAGCTATACATGGGCAGTAAAGGTGCTCTGGGTAGATTACTACTAGTTTAATGTCGTGTTAGCGTCTCCCGGAGGATTGTGATATAAGTTAACCGCTTCACTGCATTGCATGTTAGGTATTTGTGACTCAATGTCCTGGGTGGTGTCCTCTAAGTCAACTCTCTTCCTCGACCTGGGCAACCGGTAAATTGTATGCCCACACAACCCAGACATGAGCACGAACCTACGTGACTCTTCACTTTATCTATACTCTCTGCATCCGGCTTGCTCAGTTTGATGTACTGTTTGCCAGTTTCGCTTACCAAGCTGTGCCGCATCACCTACATGTAGTGTTCCACGTTTGTTTACTTTATCCTTCCTTGACAACGCCCCTCCGGTTTCGGGTATGTGGCAACGTGTCGCCTTAAGGGACAGTTCTAACCGTGTCGATTAGCAGCTCAACGTCATCCACTTGCAAATCAACCTCGAATACATGACGTTGCCAGTCCACCGTTCTTAATTCGAATTCGCCGCATTCAATATCTGGAACCTCATGAAGACAGGTTCGCAAGCCACCCTACATCGCACTTTAGAAACCCTCTCAATTGACATCGTTTGCTTCGCTGATAACCGCTTGCAGGCTACAGCACATCTTTATGACTGACATTACCTTCCGCATACTCGCACGGTGTGTTCACACTACACGTATGCGGAGACGCGACAGCTGAATCCTCATGCTTGGGCAGTGTGGAAACTGCATTAGGTGCGCGCAGCATTTGTGCTGCTTGACTGGATCCCAGTTACTTCCCGACTCTGTTTGATTCGGCTGGAAATCTCTGTTCAACTGTCCAATCTTCAGGCTACCAAACGCTCTTGGTTTATGGCAGCACCTTATGTTCTCACGGGTTGAAGCCTAAACTCAGCGAAAGATGCCTGCTACCATCAACTTTCCGACCTTCGACATAATACATGCCGCACGGATAGCGTGGTGCTTGCTGAAGACTAAAACGTGCATGCCAGTAGGCTCGATGCTGAAGACCGCGACCACAGTGGCGTGCATGGCTATGATACTCACAGGAAGCATAACGAAGAACCCATTTTACAGCTATGTGCTGATCACAGTCTATTCATTTCGAGCATAAATTTTCGGCGCTCCTGACACCAGTGCGTCACCAAGCGACCTCCTTCGCCTGGACAGTCGTGGATGCAGATTGACCACGTCCCTATCAGTTACCATTGGCAATATGGTGGCTGGTTAAGCCCCAAGTGGGGATGAAATCGGTCTGTTTCGAGCATTCACCAATTGTGACACAGATGCAGGCACACAGGAAGGAATGACCAGACAGCCATAATCGCTGGGGGAAAAGGTCAGCAAACAACTATAATCCGTAGGGAGCAGTCACCACACAAGCCTTATCGGTTAAGAACATAACCCTGACAGCCACTAATAAATAATGTGAAACAAGGCGTAGGAGCAAATTGAAATCGTTGGAATGCGTGGTTACAACAGTAGAGAGCCTTGGGAAGGAAAGAGTTGGAGACTGGGTTTCACGATGAAACGTGGTGGTATAGTCGAAATGTTTAGTTGGGTAAGTGAATATGGAGGGAAATGGTGATCGCGACGTCCGAATATTCTCTACGAGAACTACCAAAGCGGAGCGTAAACAGCTCCTTAAAAAGTTGTCACGAAGCTCGGTGTGTCAGCGGTCATTTTAATGAAACGTGTTACATCCTCAGGGAAATTCCGCAAACTCTTCTCTCTTTAACCATATAACGGTGGCAAGAAACCAGCTCTGTGAAAATTGATACGTGAAACGAGCAGTGAACCAATTCACAATCACCAGTGCCCATTTGTGCGTTGGGTAGAGCACTTCGAACAGCACGATAATCCACGAGTTGCCATTCTCGTATTCACGGTGTACCCTGATCGGTAATCACCGCTCAGCTATCTGAGACCGAGGATACCTATGAGCTTTGTCTTCTGAAACGCCATAAATCCCGCGGTCCGGACGAAGTAACTCCAGTTATTTTTAATGGTGGTAGACTGAATCTCCTTCAAGAGATTTGGACCACATAAAGTTTCCCATCCGACTAGGGTTTAGCGGACATCATGCCCATCTTCAAAAGTGGTGACCGAAAAAAAATGTGAAAAATACTGTGGGATAAGATTTATACGCGTCACATCCAAATTGCCTGCATCCATGCTTTTACGGAGGCTCGGTCCAATACGCGAACAACACGTAGGTGAATATCGGACAGTGTTCCCCAGCTACATTTCTGGATTGCTCACAGTTTTATGATCCGCCAGACCACCGTCGACCACCGCCGTCAACACCACTAGCAGAGCACTGCTCCTGTAGGGCTGCGAGACCTGGCCATTACGAGCTAGCTTTGTTCAAATACAGTCTGTATTTGCTCACAGCTTCGTATTGGAGCATTACCGGTGTACACTGAAAGCATCGCATTATCAATTTTAACGTGCAACGTCGGATCTTCATGTCAGAGAATCTGCGCCAACCACGGAGCCGCATAATATTCTTGCATTTACTCCGGTGGCTAGGACAGCTCCTCCGTGCGATTGCTGAGCGGTTGCTCTGTCGCGCTTTGTCCGCATACGCCGGCGTTGGTTGGAAGTGACGGAGAGGTAGCCAACATGCTATCTGGGTCAAGACGCTGATACTACAGCTAGCTACAATGGGGCTTTCCAGACTCCAAGCTTGGGGGCCATATGTCATGCTTCAACCATGGGTATCACCGGTACTCTAGTACGCAACAAGTCTGCCATGCTGGGTGATTTCACTTAACAAATAAACACAGTTTTGAGCTGTCCATTAGGTCCTAGCGCTTTTTATCAATAGACACTGGTAGTGCATTTATACCTAACAGAATAGCTGATTTCACTATACTCTTTTTGCCTGATTCAGCATCCAACATTAAGATTACTTTCAAAAGAACTAACTTCGGACATGTAAAATCCTGACTGCTTTAACCTTAACCAGAGTGAGTCTAGATGTGACGAATTTTATCTATACCATTCAACTCCCCTAATACTCTTCTCTAATCGATACACAGAACAAACTGCTTATAATGCTATAAGTTAATTGGCAGCTTAAGTTTGGTAAGCCCGTCGCTTGGTGAGGGTGCTATCCTGTCCTCTGCACGACAGTAACGTGTAAGTCAGTGGATAGTGAGCGGCGCTATATCACGTCTAGTAACTAAGTCATGATGGTCGTCGCCGTCCCCCGTAGCTCAGTAGTCTCAACAACAGTCAATTTGGGGGTTCGAAACCTATTAGGGCCCGATGGAATGCGCACTGCTGACGATTATCGAAAGGGTGAAACGTGCGTACAGTGCTTTTCCTGGCGTGGGACGGCTGTCTGAGTGAGTCTAGATGTGACGAATTTCTATCTACAGCGTAACCCAGAATTATTCCGACGGTGGATTGTCTACATTGTCGCTATTTTGTCTTGCCGCTTGACAATCGATTGTGCAAGCCATAACTAAATCTTTTCTCATTTAATCATACGTGCACCACAGCAGCTGAACAAAATATTGCATCTGTTCGGAATGCACCCGCTGGCAACCAGACGAACCGACACCTTTGATTATGTCAATCTGGGCACCGACACTTCGTAGTGCATCCTCTGGGTGGATGCTAACTCACCGAAAACACGTCAACGTAGCAACTACATGATGCGCAGATAAACTGGAAGCTGGGTGCTGAGTGCGACTCAGCACTACTCCAGCGCGCCCGGTCCACTGCCACTATTGATGAGACATCAAGCACCAAGCAGTCTGTAGTCTGTGTAACCAGACCAACTGCTGCGCGGGAAATGCGTTGTCTGCTGTCGCCGCAGCAACAACATTGACCTTAATGTTAGGTGCAGAACCGCTCATATCTTTATTCTATCTACAGCCAGAGGTCAAGCATGATAGTGAGGAGATCTTGCGCAAGACGAAAACTGGCAGTGTAGAAAGTACTATGTTTAGTTTGAAATTCTAAATGACGCCGCTGAGCCGTTATCACGCATTAACTGCATCACCATATTTGCTCAGAAATGCAACAAGAAATGGGGACCAGGCCAGTAGGAGTAATTCCGTGGTGAAGGTTCGAAATACTCAATAAAAATTTCATGAAAAGCGTGAATCAATGAATCTACTGTCACAGCAGATCAAAAGAGAGTGTTCACAATGCCATCCATCATTTTTGTTTTTAGGAATAATCCGAAACGTCAGATGTATAGGTTGTTGCGTGGTTCACAAAAAGTGAAAACAGTTGGGCAATTTATTTATAATTTGAAAAGACGTCATAAACACAGACAGATAGCGGGTTGGTTGCTGTTGCAGTCAGATAAAATGCATGCCTGAATTTCCAGTAAACTGAAACTGCTGTGTAAAGATAGAACAATGCGTATAAAAGCAAATGCATCAAACGTTTCTTGGGTTGGCCACGGTGAACATTAAAAGAAAAACACTGTATCAAAATATACACGAAATAACCCAGGTGCAGTGGCGGGGTCTGCAATTTGGACGTTGCTGTTGACAATTACTTTTTACACTAGTTCCTCCGGAATTGTCAATTTCGTATAAATTGTATCAAGTTTTTTATCTGGAGCAGTGGTGATGACCTCAATATATTATTCTGTCAAGTATTAAACACTTTCCGCGATAACTCTTTCTGCGCGCAATTTGTCCTGTGTTTACTAGCAATAGCTTACCGCCCTCCAATCTCCACCTTGGAAATGGATCAATACCTAGCTTCTGCGATGTAACGAGTCCTGGCTCGACCATACAGTCACTTCCTCCTGGTGGGGGACTTCAAGCTACACGCAATCGAAATTCCAGCATAGCTCAGCGAACAATTCAAGGCGGATTTGCAAGAGGTGATCGCCGATTTACAACCATGTCACCTCTCCCACGCGATTCCGAATGGGTGACCCACCCTCTGTTTTGGATGTTGTGCTCTCTAACGAGGAACTAATGCCCGACATCGTGACCATGGATGCAGCACTTGGTCCTAGCGAGCACGCGATATTGCTCTTTCGTTACCTCTGTTATTCGAAGTACATCAATGCGAACGAGGTGGAAACATATGTCGGTACACATTAGGATATCTTGTCTAACTTCGCTCAAGAAACCGACTGGTCCTTCCGGGCCGAAAAGCCGCCCGAAGTCCCCTGTATGTTGTTCGTCACCCAATTCAATGAGCCAGTGGTAAATGCGTCAGAACGCAAGATCCTTCGCCCGACTCAAGTGAATTCAATTCTGAGGAGTCGTAGTGGAAAATACATTGCCTTAAGTGATTCCGCCTGGCGCACTTACAAAGTCTGTTCAAGTAACCTGAACTGGGGTGCTTACACAATTCAAGAAAACCACTGCTTCAAGTTGATCCGCGACGACAAACTCCAGCACCAAGTGAACTTGGCGTCGAAATCCGGTACTAATCCCAAGTTGCTGTATACACACTTCAATAAGTTCGGCAGAGTGCAGCGCGAGATCCCGGTTTTACCTGCAACAGATGTTCATGCGCAAACCGCAAAGATGCAGCCAGCGTGCTTCGCCAACACTTCATCCATACTTTCCAGCGTGAAGCATCATTTCATCCGCTTTTTACACAGCTTCCATCGCTACCATGGTTAAACCACGTATCGTTCAAGGCAGCCAATGTGATAAAAACGCTGATGTTATTGCGCGTGCACAGCTCACCTGGCGTGGACGACATCAAACCGAAGAACTTGAAGACAGCGGCCATGAATCTTGCCGAACCATTAGCTTGGTACTTTTAAAGTTGTCTCGACGAAACAGGGGTTCGGACGATGTGGAAAAATGGACTAGTCAATCCTATTTACAAACGTGCTAATGGTTCGGAGCCTTCGAAATACCGTCCAATCACTCTCCTCTCAGTTGCATCCAAAGTAATTGAACGTATGATTGCAGAGGCGCTCATGGGATATCGAGAGCAACAACATCCTAGTGTCACAGCAACACGGATTCCGCCGAACTCGATCCAGTACCACAAACTTGCTGCTAGTCCGAGCAAGCTGGACAAGGTCAGCCGATGCCAGATTGGAAGTCGACTTTGTCAACCTAGACTTCATGTAAAAGTGCGATGGTTTGGAGTACCGCATTCTCCTTCACAAGCTTCGAAGCTATGGAATCCGTGACCCTATACTCGGTTTTATCGGCAACATCGTCGCTCAACCTAAGCTGAATGTAAGAGTCCGCAGCTCTATTTCCAACCCAATTGACGTCCAGTGTGGCGTGCCTCAAGGATCAGTAAAGGAGCCACGTTTATTCCTCACATACATTGATGAGCTTCGTAGTGAACTGCAGTCAAATGTTTTACTATTTGCAGATGATATCAAAATTTGGCAAGATATCAGGACATCGTGCGATCACATGGCATTGCAGGGCGATCTCGACAGAGATTATGCGTGATCATCCGACAACCGGCTTCAGTTCAACGTAACCAAATGCAATTTGTAAGCATACCCCCATCAGCTTACCCATAAATATCGACTTGGGGACCAGCAGTTACAACGTGCCTCCCAAGGAACCGACCGCGGGGTGATCACGCAGGACGACTTTGGTTGCTCGAGACAGGCAGAAATGGTACAAAAATGAGCCAGTCAAAAGCTTGTACTCTTACGGAGGGCTTCCGGAAATTTTGAGCCATCCATCTTTCCTCGAATGTTGAATGCCTACGTGAGGTCTCACATAGAATGTGCGATCCAGGCCTAGCGTCCATGGCGCAAGCGCGATGTCGATGCACTTGCAGCTGCATAACGTTGAGCGACTAAACTTGTTGGAAGATATTTTCATCGCCCCTACCAACGCAGACTACAGTGCCTGAAATGGTGCAGTGGTGAATATCGACGTCAGCGAGGATACCTAATCATGGTTTACTTGATACTGACGAAGCCAACTCACCCATGTCGCAATCTGTTGCAGATGAGCCGAAATACCAACCTTGGAGTTCGTCAGCTAAAACTGGCTACGCACTACAGTCGACTTGCTTGTCGACGAAAGGTTTTCTCCCTCATTGTGTCCCGTGCCTGGAATGCGCTTCCGACGCACGTTATCCTTGCCCCTACATTAACGCTTTTCAAAAAACGTCTTGATGAAAGGCGTTCAAACTGGCATTACTGGATATAGTCCATTACACTTGGAGGACGAAATAACGCAAATCTTACCATGTGCTTAACGGCTCTCTCCGCAACATGGCGGTGAGGATACATGCAGTATTGTCCATGTGATTAGCCTGGATGTAGCTAAACTGGATTAACATAACACATCTGTCAAATGAAAAAAACAAATGAATGAGCGTTGTCTTTCCCTTTTTATTTTGCACGCACTTACTTAAATATAACAGCTCTCTATAATAGTTGCGTGTGTACATCCCATTCCCACTTCAAACTATTGTTATGCACTAGTGCATTTAACTCGATGGACGCTTGGCATAACGATTTACATAATCGACAATTCTTCAAATTTTACTTTTTACTTCAACCATCCTACGGGACTTGTCAAGCATGTGCTCCTTTACCCGTGATAAATCATTATTACTCGTTCAATATTCCCATTAAACCAGGAACACTTGTAAAAGAAATACAAAGAGCAGCCGGGAAATGGAGAACGCAACAAGGGGGTCGGCAATGAGTGTACTACGCCGTTCAATAAACCGGATGCAATTACCCACGATCCTTCCCATCAATATCCAAACATTATTATGAGAAATATTGGATCTTACCGCAAACTTTCGTCGAAGAGGACATTTAAAAGCCGCCGTTTTCGATGCTCCGTGAATGTTGGTTGCATTCTGATATACAAGACGAAATTATTCAACATCTGACTATCGTTCCAATAGGTTCGATGGACAAGGATTACCTCAGAATGTTGGAGGCGGTGTTTTCACTTATATCAACGAAAGATGGCGCAATTCGGCAACCTTACTGTTCAAGTACACAACAACCACTGTTATCCGTCCTTTATTGAATACATGCCACGGTTCCTGTGCGGTTTTATTTCTTTAGTTATTTTTTTATCGGAAACGTATACATATTGCCTGACACACCAGCGTCCCAAATGAATAAATTTGCAAATGAGTAATCCGCGGTGTAACCACCGAAACACGAACGCTCAGTCTGTGTGATTGCTGAAGATTTCAGTAAATATGATACCAATTTTATTCAGGCACTTGATCTGACGAAAATAGTTTTCTGACTAAGCTAGAAGCAAAATAAGAACTTGTCTTCACAAACCAAACTTGAGTGTTATCCACGCATTAAAGGGATAGACTCTGTAACTCTGCGCATTGCATCATAATTAATGCCTAACAATTTACGGTACGACCAACTCCGTTACTTTCATCCTTATAACATTCAAAACTAGCAGGCGACGATATTGTTCCATGTCCAGCATCGCAATATGCCAAACAACCTTGTCATCAGGTGATTGTACTGTTTTCAACAGTGACAATTTGTCCGTTCAATATGAGCATCTCAGCAACTATCTCAATTTCTGCTTCGACAGTTGCTGCCCAATGGAGACCATGTATTTCAGTGTAGATAGGCACTCCTCACCACCACAAACAACCTTGATTAGGGGAGGAACGTGTATAATAATGTAAACCACCCGCTTGGTTCAAATGACTTTCTTTAGCCATAAAAACTGAGATTATACGACTGCATGGCTTTTACAATAATGCCATTTCATCCAACAACAACAACAACTGCCCTGACCTGTAGCAACTTTTGAAATAACTGGGTGGTAACGCCTCTATGAAACATCTAGGGGCTGTTGATGTCGATAAACTCAAATGATCCGATCTCCCAAACAAAATGCTTGCCCTCTGCCTTCATTTCCGCCGCTATCCCTCTCCGCAGCTGGTCTAACATTTGCACTCCAACACCTCGAGGTCTACCAGGAGCTCCAAAGGCTGAAAGTGAGGAATGCTGGATGACATTTGTTTTAAAGGAGTTTGTCGACTCCCTCATATTATATTTAACACGTCGTTGCAATTGTTGCCTAACAGTTGCACTATTCCCGCCATTTGGAGACCCTTCAGGATAATGCCAGTCCAAGAAAAAGAAGCTCAGAGATTTCGTCCTATTGCTTGTACATCTGTCATGCTCTTTGAGATGTCGAATATCGCATCCCAAGGCTGAGACATCCATAGCAGTGATATAGGAGCATGGCGAAGAACACAGCGACCTATATTCGCAGTAACCACAAAATTACTTGAACATTAGCATCGTGACACACTGAGCAGATAACTGCTGAGGCGGATGGAGGCGATTGTGGAGAAAATCTGGGTGTCAGAAAAAGACGAATAACTAATGCACCACAGAGCTACAGTGGAAGCTCAAATTCAAGACAGGTATTACCTGTTAGGTAGCTAAGGGACGAATGTTGACAGATGTGTGCACTTTTGACTCTTCAGTGACACGGATGATGACCAGTATAGGTACTCGATACATGCTGCGATATCTGCAAAAAATAAGTGCAAAATAGGGTCTAGGGCAGTAACACGGTGACTGGTAATTTTGAGCACAAAGCATCTTAACACACCATCGGTGAAATAAGCGAGGTTTGGATTCTTGCGCTGAAAAGACAGCCTGAATGCTTAGCATAAATCTGTCAGCTTAAGGCCAATATTTGCCTACTGATAGAAAAAGTACGCAGCCTATATGGAGCCGAACGCTTATATTGATAACCTAGCTGTTCATTCCCAGGTCGGCCTATATTACCCTAATCGATAATTTATCACACACTCATTTTGTTTGTGTATGTGAATTTGCATCCAGATACTAAGTGGTATACGCAAAATAAGCCGTCCCGATAAACCGATCTCCGTATGCTAAATCAATGGCAACATGCGAGCACGATTACTGACAACAAATGTACTCTCACGGTAATTACTATGCGTGGAACTACTTAATGTAGAAGTGGCACATTTCCATTGTTTAGTGGTGTGCCATATTAGGTTACAAATGCTTCTTCACTGGACAAGGTAGTAGGACTTTTCCGAAAAACTTAGCTGGTACGTGCGGCCGCGCACTGAATAAGCTATACTACCGTGGCAACCCTGGCAAAAGCAACACCTCTATTCATTCCATACTGTAGAACGCAGGACTGCGAGGAATGTCAGTGGTTCGGCCCACCGTCCCTACCAGGAATGTGAGTAACGGCGTAACGAATTTTAACCCACTTTGCCTCTAAATGGAACATATATTCTGATGCAATTTGTATACCAGCTATTTGCGATTTGCCAGTAGTTGTGGTGGTCAGCTATGCGTTTTGTTACGTACACAAGAAGTAAGCATATAAGTGGTGGTATCAGATTGTTTCAATGACATTGGATGGCTGCCGCGTAAGACCCACTCTTAGACCAATCGGTTCCATTGCTTGCACCAAGGGAGACACTGTATAGCGTCCGGTCTCCACTAGTGCATTGCAACAACATCCTGCAGTGAACTCAGTTTTTATGGATCCTTTCTATTATCCGACCGAGGCCAGTTGACGTGTCTCAAACTGTGGACAAAAGCTGTGTTTGTAACTGGCCTGTATAACATTTTTTTCAATTTAACTAATTGGCAAGAAATGTAAGAACGCATTTGTCACTGGTTGGGATAACAAATGGTAAACAAGCTTTAATCTGCACACAGCGAATGGAAATTCCAAAGAGCTTGATCTATGAAACATGTTTATTATTGCGGTTTACTTCAAAAATAATGACATAATCAGAAGGTCGAACGTTGTGCCAATGATACTGTTGCACAGATAAATACGACATGAAAACGGGACATCTCGCGTGTGCATTTGTGATGGCAATGAGTTCAAGTCCTGTCCGGTGCGGTTGCGCACAACGACGATTTGCAATGTTAACGTAAATGAAGACGTCCGGGTTGATTATTCGGCCATCCACTGACGTGTGGTAAACCTTGGTGCTGCTTACTTTACTTCCTTCCTTGAGATAGAGTACTTCCATCAATACCCGTGATTGTCACGTGGCTGGATTCGTCCTGCTCATGAGTAGAGTTCAAACCTTGTTGTCACATTGTCTGTGGATCAGTGGCGTAGACCACGTCGTGCGTTGAGTGATTGCAGTGAAGGTTGAAGGACGTAACTAAGATGAAAAGTACAATTCAAAGAAACGTGATTGATTTAGAAAGTCGTAATCAGGGATATGCCAACAGATGGAGCGGCCACTTGCCTCTTCATTCCGAATGCGTAAGCGATTAACAACACCTACCCTTACAATGCTCATCTCATGGCCATGACTGAGTGTGACACCTAAATACTTCACTGACTATACCTTTTACGAACCAAGGCAGTCCATAACGGAATCAAGCTCCTCCTTAAGAATATTCAACCCAATTCATAAGCACATCAAGTTGAATCCATCGTCTTGACCAATTGCAAATCAGTACATGAATACTCAGAACATCTGCATCGGTTGGTGCGGCGGTCAGCCTGCTCTCAGCCAACAAACCACGTGATGCACAGCGGACGTGAAAACAA